>CM077521.1:20058021-20165519 GCA_039654895.1 Mongoloraphidia duomilia | reverse complement strand
AAAGGTTTTAAAACGGTTCAAAGTGAAGTGAAAACAATACAAACTGGTGGTACGTCAAAGTTGTCCGTCACTTGGCACTATGCATCTTCGGGCACAAGGAAAAACCGATTATGTCGACTTTTTGGTAAAATAACATTATCGACGATTTACTGGTAATACTGGTAATATCATAATTTAATTCTCCATTTCTTCTTGCCAGGAAAGGAGACAACACTGTAAAGTGCCGAAGGACATGATCGTTATGAACGATGTTCTAATAAAGAATATTCTCCAATCTCCGATGTGCATTTTCAATCTAAATTAACTCATATAAATTCCATTTGCTATTTTTTTATCTTTCTCTACTTAGTCGCCTTCGCATCCCTCAACTACCCACTTGAGCACTTTGAAATAATAGATTTTCAATAATTTTTTTCGAGGTGTTTACAACGATGTATTGGTTTGTCATTTTAGAATTACAGTATACAGGGTGTCCAAGACTTGCGTTGTCGGCCGATATATTGATTTTGGGTGAAGATAGAAAAGAAGTTTAAATACAAAAGTTGTATAAATTTTAATCGTGTATGACCTAAAAATATTTTCAATTATACAGCTTGTCCCATTTAAGCGTGGCAGATCAAAGTTATGTTTTTTTTAACCTAGCACCCTGTTTTTATTTGTTTTTTCAATTCTGCACCTAAATGTGAATAGAAATAGTAAGGGACCTTTACCTAAAATTCGACATAGCCAAAACAGAACATTTTATCTAACTGAAATTTTGAGGATCACTAGATAGTAGACGGACAAATCAATGTCTGTCCTAAAAAAAATGAATTTATTATACAGGATGTTCAAAATAATGTATTTCTTTTACGTAACTTCAATCACGTGTAACTTTTGATTGTTAAATACAACGAGGTTATTTTTTTGCTGGAATTGTATTCTTTAGGATATTTACTAACACTTTTATTAAGGCTTGTCCATACCTAAACCAAATATTTTAATACGAAAATGTTAGTGTTAGTAAATATCCTAAAGAATACAATTCCAGCAAAAAAATAACCTCGTTTTATTTAACAATCAAAAGTTACACGTGATTGAAGTTAGGTAAAAGAAATACATTATTTTGGACACCCTGTATAATAAATTCATTTTTTTAGGACAGACATTGATTTCTCCGTCTAATATCTAGTGATCCTCAAAATTTCAGTTAGATAAAGGTTTCTGCCGTTTTGACTAAGTCGAATTTTAGGTAAAGGTCTGCATGTGTCAAAAATTTCTAAAAAACTTGAATAACTCAAAAATTACTGAATTTTCGAGCATGGCTTCCCTTACTATTTCTATTCACATTTAGGTGCAGAATTGAAAAAACAAATAAAAACAGGGTGCTAGATTAAAAAAAACATAACTTTGATCTGCCACGCTTAAATGGGACAGGCTGCATAATTGAAAATATTTTTAGGTCATACACGATTAAAACGTATACAACTTTTGTATTTAAACTTCTTTTCCATTTTCACCCGAAATCAATATATCGGCCGACAACGCAAGTCTTGGACTCCCTATATATGTGTCGCACTTTATAAAAACAAAAATGCTAGACCTTATGCGTAGATACTGGAAAAAAATTTTTTTTTTGTAATTATAATTAAGTCTTGCGGCATGATAGCAAAATAAGATAGAATTAAAAAAAAAGTCATGAGAAGTCGTGGGACAGCCGACAGAAGCTAATCTTCTTACGCATTGTATACAGGGTGTCACAGAATAACTATTCCAAATTTTCAGAAATGATAGAGGGCACTTATTAACAAACTAGTGTTCGGAAATACTGCATCAAACTTTATAAAAATTGTACGACCACCATTTCGATACACAAGTTATAACGATGTGTAATCGACTGCCGAATTCTTCGAAATAACTGCGGACGTTCACGAATATTTCCGGAAACTAGTTTATTAATAAAAAATGTTTATTTAAGTGTCCTCTATCATTTCTGAAAATTAGAAATAGTTATTCTGTAACACCCTGTATAAAATCGAGTTTATCAAGGAGCGCTGCCTTTTTCACTTTCACTTTCATGTACTCTGTCTCGCTCACTCACATGCCCAGCCAATGAGGTGTGTTGCATCACCACGTTCGTTCTTGACGTTTCACTTTTTGTGCGTTAGGTCCCCATCCCAAACGTGCGTTACCATGCTTCGCTTCAAAAGTCTTACACAATTACTTGAAAAATGTATATTTTTATCTGACTAATTTCTACCTGCCACCGAAAACGCAAGGGAGAAAGGCTGACATACCTACAGATTTTCAATGGGGAACATTAATATACAGGTATATTAATGTTATTTGGCTTACGTAGCCACTTGAGAAAAACTGTCGCCAACTCTCCGTCTAATAGAAGTTTAACTTCAAAAATATCAAAAATTTGACATAAGAGGTTCTGCCTTGAGGTCGCGATTACTTTACATATCCATGCGCACTCACACTCACATAGTGCCTTCCTCTAATGCTAATATTTAGCACACTGGGTGCCGAACTGAAATATGGATAATGTATTCCCTAGTTTATAACAACAGTGCCTCTAACCCATAACTTATGAGACACTTGGCTTACGCAACCGCTTGGCTTTTAAATTTTCCGTGGGTTTTAGTTGCAGAAAAGCACCTAACGCTAAGTTGCGCAATGCACAGCGCACTGTCAGAACACTGTAAATATTGTGGAGGCAAGAATTTTTAAGAATTCTCGCCATCGACACGAGAAAAGCACCCCCGAGACAGTAACCTTAGATTTTGACCATATAGTCATAATTTTATGGATGTATGAACAGTCTGAATTCGTTGCTCAACATTTCGGAGAAAAATGTTGTTTCGGAGGGGTTCATCAAAAAATGTGATACAGACATGTACGTATAATTTAGAACAAATAGTTTTGCAATCGATCACTTATTTTTTTAACAAGATTTACAATGTCTTTCTTTTTTCACAAACAGTTAAAGTTATTTGACCAATTGGGTTTTTAAATGAATTTTTTTTTTACTTAAATGGAAGGACCACATACAAGTTTTATAGCAAAACTGTTTTTATTTAATTTTTTTGCTTACTAATTAAAAAGTTATATTTAAATAAAAATTAATTTTTAAACTCAGTTCCGATAACGCGCCGAAAGAATCCGAACGCGTGTGACGTCATTATGTTATCTATGGTCTTTGTATCCATGGTTACCAAGTTAAAAATTTATTATTTTTGATAGTATGTGTAAAACATATACACAAATTCCAACAAATGCAGACACATTTTAACATAACGACGTCACAAACATTCCTGGCGCGTTTTGAAGTCACGTGATATTTTTTAAATTTTTATACATTTTAATTAATTTTTAGTAATTTATCTATAGCTTTAAAAAAAATTTTCTTTTCGATTTTCAATATTATTTATGTTAAATTATTAGAAAAAATTAAAAAATTAATAATTTTTTTTAAACTTAAATACCTAATTCATATTTTTAATTTACTATTTTTTAATAATTTTTTTTACATTTTTGTGTACAACGAAAATTTTCCACACATTCCATTTTTTTGCTTTTGAGTTAGTAAGTAGCGGGGTGGGTAATCGATAGGGAGACATAACTTGACACATGTGCAACCCCCGACGCACACATTTTTGTAATTTTAAATATCACCCTGTACCTCAGATATTTCAGACACCTTTCACATTATCCTGGTACTTTATAATGAAAAAATCTCAAAATGAGGCTCTACTTCTGAATCCGTCGAAAAAAATATACAGTGCTACTTAAAATAATAAAATGTGCGCGCTGGAGACGACTTAGGGCGACGCAACGATTCATGACCTATATAAAGTTGTATCCCTTTATCGATTACCCAACTCCCTAAAAGTTTCCAGTTTCTAACTCAAAAGGTAAAACAATAAAATATCTTCAATTATTTGCGAGAAAATTACTTACAGTATCTTATTTAGTTAACAATTAGATTAACAATCAATATTGTTATTACTTCCTATACTGTACAAATTCACTATTTTAGTGAAATTAACATAAGGACATCAGACGATATAAATCGCCATAACATGCCCTTATTAATTATTGTAGAAAGGCTACATAAGAAAAATTTAAATGCACCGCCGGGAATCGAACCCGGAACACCCAATATCGCGTCGGGCAAGTTTTCCAGTTACTCCACGGTGCCCATGGCGTACACTTATATATAAGAAAAGATTAAGTGTACGCCATGGGCACCGTGGAGTAACTGGAAAACTTGCCCGACGCGATATTGGGTGTTCCGGGTTCGATTCCCGGCGGTGCATTTAAATTTTTCTTATGTAGCCTTTCTACAATAATTAATAAGGGCATGTTATGGCGATTTATATCGTCTGATGTCCTTATGTTAATTTCACTAAAATAGTGAATTTGTACAGTATAGGAAGTAATAACAATATTGATTGTTAATCTAATTGTTAACTAAATAAGATACTGTAAGTAATTTTCTCGCAAATAATTGAAATTATTACTAGGCATATCCGGCCTATTTTGAGAAAAGCAACATTCATTGTAGTGTTGTTATAAAAATAAAAATAATATTAGCTCTCGCAGTTTGTGGACTTGCGGTGTATTTGTGCTATATATAAGAAAAGATTAAGTGTACGCCATGGGCACCGTGGAGTAACTGGAAAACTTGCCCGACGCGATATTGGGTGTTCCGGGTTCGATTCCCGGCGGTGCATTTAAATTTTTCTTATGTAGCCTTTCTACAATAATTAATAAGGGCATGTTATGGCGATTTATATCGTCTGATGTCCTTATGTTAATTTCACTAAAATAGTGAATTTGTACAGTATAGGAAGTAATAACAATATTGATTGTTAATCTAATTGTTAACTAATAAAATATCTGGAAAGTTTTCGCGTGGACATACGTAATACGGCCACCAATTATTGTCTGAGTTCACTGTCAACTCAAATTTTCTGACAATGTTTGTAAAACCCAGCACTAGTTTCACTGGGTTTCAATAAAAATAAAAATTTAAATAATATTCATTGTCCAATTCAAGTTCGTGTAGGCTTGAGAATAGCCGAGCGTGCAACAATGCTGTTGTTTACATGGCGTTGCTATGGTTCCTCTATTACAAGTCCCCAGTTCCCGGGTTCTAGCCCGAGAGCTGGTAAAAGTGTCAATTGGATTTTCAATTTATTATAAAAAAAAATATATTGAATTGAAAATATGAATTGGTGCTAGACCCAAATAACCTTAGCTGTTGGTGGTCTTTAAAACACAATTTTTACGGGCATGAGAATAGTCGAGCGAGTAGCAATGCTGTTGTTTACATGGCGTTGCTATGGTTCTTCTATTATAAGTCCCCAGTTCCCGGGTTCTAGCCCGAGAGCTGGTAAAAGTATCAATTGGATTTTCAATTTATTATAAAAAAAAAATAATGAATTGAAAATATGAATTGGTGCTAGACCCAAATAACCTTAGCTGTTGGTGGTCTTTAAATCACAATTTTTTACGGGCATGACAATAGCCGAGCGTGTAGCAATGCTGTTGTTTACATGGCATTGCTATAGTTCCTTTATTACAAGTTCCCGGGTTCTAGCCCGAGAGCTAGTAAATGTCAATTGGATTTTCAATTTATTACAAAAAAAAAAAAATAATGAATTGAAAATATGAATTGGTGCTAGGCCCAAATAACCTTAGCTGTTGGTGGTCTTTAAAACACAATTTTTTTTTCAAGTTCGTGTAAATATGAAATATATGGGAAAAAATAGTATGAATAATTGAATGGTGGAAGTACGAGGGAATATGGTGGAAGTACGATTGGATATGGTGGAAGTGCAGGGAAAATAACATCACATTATTCATTTAAACGCAGCTGAGTAGAAGAAATCAATCATGCGCTTATTATAATGTTTGCCTCAGTAATAACTTCTGGCCTGTTGATTTTGGTGCCAACCGGATCGGTGGTTTTGCAATTTTGTACATGTTTTATAGGTAGGTACCTATATTCCAGATCACGTTTAATTTGATTTTTTTTACCCGACTACGAAAGAAAGAAGGCTTATTTTAACAGGCTATGTATACAGTGCGTCTCACGGCGAGGTATACGTACGATATACTTATTAAATTTTAACATTGAATCCTCATATAAGAACAAATTTAGTTCCCAAGTTGGCTTTGAAAAGCATATTTTCTGGCAACTAATTTTTAAAGAAAAAGAAGACATAAAGGGGATATAGCACTTTTAGCATGTTGTTCCCGACACTGCATCAACATTTGAACTAATTTAGAAATTAATTATATTTTATTTCTGGTTTTTGGTAAAATTTCGTATTTGACAGCCTGTGTTCTATTTTAAAATAAATGTATTGTTGTCAGAAATGTTATTACGTGTAGCCGTGGTGTGAATATAACATGGTGTGCTACCTAGGGTACCAGTTTTCGACCGTTTTGCGCAATGACGTCATGTAAAAAGCAGATTTGAACTTAAGAACGCTATTTGGTGAGGTTCCACCGCAGTAGTTTTGAATAATTTTGGTCCAGAGTATTCCGACCTGATACACTTTCGATAATTTTGCGAAAGAGCGAGATCTCGAAGTTACCAGTTACTCGATTTCTAGAAGACTTTTAAGGCGTAAGTTGCAGGCCTATTAGAAAACATGAATATTGAAAATGGATATACAATACTTCTATACCAACTTCTCATAAGCCTTAAAAAACAATTAGTAAACAAATTTTGTCGAAATTCCTATTATTTTTTCGTCACACGGCAAGAGCGAGACGAATGTATCTCACTTATTCGCTGCGCAAGAGCACACCATGCTATACTCACACCACGCGTGTAGCCATGAAAATGGGAAATTGTATGTTTCACATTAAGTTATTAAAAATTACCATAACAACACCAAATAAACCATTAATAAATGTAGTCATGGATTATTCTGATCCATTCATTTTTTCCCAATGCTAAATTCCCTATGTATACCTCGCCGTGAGACGCACTGTATTATGTATCTATGTATTAAATGATACGTGAAATAGTACAAAGGTAAGTAGATATGAATACAATAACATTTTGCGCTAATGATATATGCAATTAAAATATTCGTTCAAAAGTAAAACAATCAAAAACTAGAAAGGCCTGTGTGTAAAAAATATTATAATGATAATAAATTTTCGACTTATAGGTACCTATAAAATATATATGAATAATTTGCTTTTTTTAACATTAAAAGGAAAAATAATAATCTTAAATTACGAATGTTATATTATGACACTTCAGTATCTACCAGCGCCATTCAACTCGCTTATGCCATTATACCAGAGGATTTTAACCACCAGTCAAATATCGGCAGGGTTGCAAATTAGAAATGTATATTAGTATACATAGGAGAGACCGGAGCGGATTGTCAGTTGTCACACAAATTTGTTGTCACAAAAAGTAATTAATGTGTGCTGTTCATAGTCCAAGCTCCCGCCGTATAAAAGTCTACTGAACGACAGTACAAAAATTTGAGGTCTGCCAGGTATGCTAAAAATTTTTAAGGCAGACGATAATAATTGTAAATAATTGATACTTCTCTATAATTTGTATAAATTTCATCAAGTATAAGTGTGCCGTGTTCGAGATACTGACAACAAAAAATGATAAAAAAAACGAATTAGTCTGCCACTGATTTGTTAGTTTTCCTCATATTATCTCTTAAATTAAATAATAAAGTTTTAGTCGTGTTGTCCCGTAGACTGTTGTACGGTGAGAGGG
This sequence comes from Mongoloraphidia duomilia, assembly GCA_039654895.1. Classification (NCBI taxonomy): domain Eukaryota; kingdom Metazoa; phylum Arthropoda; class Insecta; order Raphidioptera; family Raphidiidae; genus Mongoloraphidia; species Mongoloraphidia duomilia. The sequence goes on along the minus strand of CM077521.1, from coordinate 20,157,766 downwards.
ACTATGAACACCATGCAATTTTAAAAATATCATTAGCTACGTTTATAAACCGTAAACACTACGTCTCAGCTCGTTTCGACGAAAAAAGGTCATTATTCTGTAAAGTAATAAAGAATTACTACTCTTCTTAATGGTTTGCAATTAGTTCTATATTTCACAATTTTAGCGAGATCTCCTGAAGCTTGTTTATCGTCCCGGCAAAATCTCGACAATTTAATCTCAATATCGTTTTGGAATTTAATCTTATCAAGATAAGACGAGAAAAATAGCACGCTAATTCATACTTCGGAATGCATATATAATATTTTGTAGCATATTTCTTGCACAAAAAATTATTTACAATTTTTCCAAATCTTGTCCTATTATTGATTGTTATTTTCCGAGTACGAATACGCATAATATGCCGATGCCTATTCAAAAAAACAGTTGGTATACAGTATACCTAATCACAAACAGTAAGTAAAAAGACCCAGTATATATAAGAGAGACATATAAGGATGTTTTAATATTGCTTATTTTTTATAAAACCTTGACAAAAGGATCAAATCTCATACGTTTAAGAGCTTTCAATTTCGTTAGGTCTTCACCCATGTAATACTATACATGTGTGTACATAATATGTATGTACGTATAGTGTACACTGTGCACACCCATACTTATAGGGTAGAGTGGGATGGAATGCAGCGGGGCAAAATGACACAACAATATAAAATAGAAGTACGTAAACAATTGTACGTCATCATAAATTTAAATTCAACAATTATTTGTCAAGTTAATTTAGCCATAAATACAGAATATTATTAGGATTTAATACACCCCTAATGTGCATGATGCTACACTTAAACGCAAAAATAGAGAGAAAAATTAACTGGCATTCACCAGAATTAATTTTTAATTATTTTAATAATTGCACTTATTTGCTTTGTCAGTAACGTGCAATTTTTATTTTGTCTTTAATATGTGATTTTATAATTTTAAATATATTTATAGTTAATCCGCGATGGACCCTAATGACCTCAGTCGTCGAGCGTCTATAATCTACAATATCTCTCTTTATAGTTAACCGATTGTATATTTAATTAGCCCATAAAGGTCCTTTATTACCAAATACACCTACACTACTAAATTTGACACTTTAAAAATATAGTTACCCTTTCATATGTGAGAAGGTTCGTCTCTAATAATACCCAATTTAGAACGAGCTCTCGCATAAGGTGATTTATTAGTTACAATAACCCGCCTTATGTGCCATAGTCGGGTAAAAATGCTTCATAATAGAAACAATTGATTGTTTAAAATGTATAACTGTACAGTAAATGTTAACTCAGCCACCACGAAAGTGGAAGTTTCGGGTTAGAGTCCCGACGGTGACATAGGTTTGAAAATGAATTTTTCCGGTGTTGCATCGTAATGTTACGTTATTTTCGATAGGTGTTTCAGAACTCTATCGCTTAAGCATTAATTTGTATATATTTAAAATATAGTTAAAATACTACCAACCTACACTACTGTCCGTTTGCAATAGTTGCACGATTTGTTTGGTGGTGAACTAATTTGTTCTTGATTTATTTCCTGAGCTAGATAATATCGTTCACGGCGTTGAATTTGATCTATCCGCGTGCCAATATGCTCCAATTCGCGTAAAGTAAATTTTTTTTACTATTTACTTTCATTCTTTATTCGGTGTCAAGTTCAAGAAAGTTTTTAAGGACTGTAATTTAATATCATTTTGTCCTACCTTACCCTATAAAACATAAGCATTATATTATTTAACAATCAATACGAGTTTCATCGTATTATTTTACAATTTCATTTTATTGAATCAATTTCAGTTTTTGTAATCATTAAAGCAAAAAAAAAAATAATATATGGAACAGTGAATTCGGCACAAAAGCATGATTTATGCAATTATTGCAATAAATATTAGCATATTGTTTATGCTCTCATACCATTTAGATCTGTCAACAACAAATTTCTCTCCCTCCGTGTTTTTAAGTTATGGAAATTTAATGCAACGGAATTTTGCAGATCTGCTATCCAACATGTCACAGACGGTAGCGAGTAGTTGGTGAACGGTTGACCAATCTCGTTTTAACAAAAGGATGAAAATAGATTGTTAATAGTACATTTTATATAAAACTATAGACGCCCGGGTGCACTCGCTTCTTCGTTCGAGTTTATAATTAATTAATACGTTACTCATTCGCTTCATTCGTTCGCTCGAATTTATAATTCAGAACGTGGCCCTGCAACATACTCGACGGCAACACTGCACTTTGTCGATCGCACAGCCACGACGATAAACGGAACACCATAGTTCCAAACCCTCACAAAAACCATAACGCAACCATGCAACATACTCGACGGCAACACTGCACTATGTCGATCGCACGGTTACAACATAAACGGAACACTAGTCCCAAACGATAAACGAAACACTCTCGAAACGATAAGCGACACAATAACCTAAACGTTAAGCGAGACCATAAACGACACGACAACCGAAACCTCGGTCACATCGACATTGGGAACTAAGTCACCAATGGATTCCCCTCGGCCGGCAACGTATCAAAAAAACTCTTTTATGCGCAGCGGTCAACCGAACCTCGGTCACATCGACGTTGGGAACAAAGTCACCAACGGATTCCCCTTGGCCGGCGACGCATCAAAATTCACAATCCTCATACAATTCGCAATTTCCACACAATTCACAAATCTCCTCTTGCGCACCACAGCGCGACCATAAACAAAACAATAAGCGAAAAGATAAGCGAAAACATCTCGAAACTATACTGCAGCCCTGCAACATACTTGACATCACATTGCACCTAGTCGATAAAGCAAGGTCACAACTATACACAACTAAAACGCTTCAATACTTCCACAAATTTGTCAAGAAACAAATCCAGCACGCGGTTGCAATGCAATGAAACTACGTTAGCTTCGAAATAAACGAGTTATTCACAGCCAGCAACACCTAACCAGGAACTGAGCATAAATCCCTTACGGACTCAAAAATTCCACGGATGGCCTAACTCTGTTCATTCATCAACATATAACTGATATCTTGACAAAAGGAAGCATTAAAAATGGATGCTGACTCCTTACTAAACTTGAATATTGCGAAACTTCATGTTTCCTCCCAAAAGAAAAGGACGAGTGCTAAAGACAAAAGCTAAAACCAATGCTCAAAATAATAACAAGAATAACAATCGTTAAAAACAACATTCGCCAAAAAACATAACAACGGCTAACAACATAACGAACGCCAAAATAAAAACGAATGTCAAAACAATAAAAACGAAAGTCACCATTTTCAACAATCAAAACTTTTTTTTTTTTTTTTTCAGCCAACTTTGAATCGGACTGCCCCATTTTTAAAGGCCCCACGTTGGGCGCCACTTTGTAACATGTGCTATTCCTCAACCTGACCCGAATTTAATCGGCTGCGCGGCTAGCTACAGCAGGCGCGGGGTCATGGGTCTGAGAACAGAAATTACTACCTTGTTATATAATCGCACTTGTTTTTGGGAAGCAGCCTCAAAATTCAAACACAAGAAAAGCCCTTAATGGGCAATAAAAAACCACCTACCACTCGACACTTAAAACAACACAAAATGTGAATGCACACAATGACTCGTGCCCCATAATAATTTAATTTAATTTGAATTCACCTCTACACTCAGGATCACCTAACTATAGCCGAACACTCGATTGATAATAAATTAGTGGGCCAGATACCGACCGAGAGATCGAAGGGCGCCAGAACTTATAGGGCCACACTGTGTAAGTCTCAGATCGTTCAAACTGAGACAGAGAGAGTGGCCACAGTTAGGGATAATTCGTAGACGATAACCACGTTGGCCGATAGAGGTCCGACAAATATTCACAGTTATATTAATTCCAGGCCCAACGCTGTTACCTCCCTAGCAAGACAAACAGAATAAAATCCTAGGCGATTTCAAAGGCCAATACCACACGACAACTCAACCCAAAAGGCCAAAAACATCAGATTACGAACACAAAATCGGGACACTCAGCAGTCGAGATACAAAAAATAAAAGCGGCACTGCCATCACAGGCCCCACGAAACTTCCAACAATCGAGACAAAAATCCCGATTCAACAGGCCTCGAAGCCTCACAACAACCTACTCATTCCATCGTAAACGCTAAGCGGAATTCTCAACGCAAAATCTTCATAATTCTCACCTCAAAATCTTCATAACTCTCAACACAAAATCTTTACAACTCTCAACACATCCTCACAACTCTCAACACATCCATTTCACACTTAATCCGTGCCTGTACGGAAATTCCTGTGCCCGAAAAAATACATTGCATAGGATTCGGGACATAAATATTTTAAAATCGGCGAAACTGGCGACGTGGAATCTAAACTTAATTCATAATAAGATTCAAAATATTCCGGAAAATTCCCAATGTAGTGCAAGAAATCCTACAGGAATACAATCGACGCACTATTTATCATTTTCATTCTGACGTAAATATCTAAATTGACTCAGTACTACGCAGAGTGGTAGACATTCAGAAATGTAAGACGTTCATAGAATATTAGATTTTATCCCTTAATATTTTCGGGATATACAGTGTGTCCACAGACTCATCCTCAACATGGGAATCTCCGTTGTTATGGGAGATAGAGATTTGGTTAAATGAGACAAAATGTGCAGAATCTCCAGTACTACTACCATGCGTAGTCAAACTTTCCATATTTTGCTTGGTTCGCGACCGACAGTTGAAAAACGAGATTTACCCATTTTCGTTTTTTGTTTATAACTCGCTTATCAAGTAAGTTAGAAAAAAAATATTTTCACTTTCTTAAGACCCTTTTTTAAGAAGATTTCAAATCTCTTCTCATATTTTTATTTACTTTTATAGTTTTAGAGATACGTGTATTAACTTTGTTTTTTTAAATACACGTCAAAGATGGCCATGACACCATTCGAAAGAGATTTTTTTTCTCTTTAATTTGATATCAGAGTTGATGAATTTATTTTCAAAAATAACAGAGTTATACGTAAAACACTGATTTTTAATAGTAGGCTATGCTAAATTAATTGATAAAACAACAGAAGGCTTAGCAAACAGTTGAAATTCGCGTTGGCTTAGTAAACGGCTGTTTTGTTTTAGCTGTCAAAGTGTAGTTTGTTGCTAATTTGTCAGTTTACTTAAGTGATTTATTAAATTTACTTTTGCTATCATGGAACCATTTTGTAACAATGAAAAATTTGATATGTTATCTTGTTACATTCTATGTCACAAAAATTCGACCAAAGCTGCGGAAATGTACTTCGATCAGTATCCAGAACGAAGACAACCTCATTCGTCTATTTACAGAAACTTACGAGTAAATTTAATAAACTATGGATCATTTAAAAAGCCGTTTACTAAGTCAACGCGAATAAGTGAAGAAGACAAAACTACTGTTTTACGATCAATTGTTGAAAATCGCTTATTTTTCATTGTTACAAAATGGTTCCATGATAACAAAAGTAAATTTAATAAATCACTTAGTAAAGTGACAAATTAGCAACAAACTACACTTTGACAGCTAAAACAAAACAGCCGTTTACTAAGCCAACGCGAATTTCAACTGTTCGCTAAGCCTTCTGTTGTTTTATCAATTAATTTAGCATAGCCTACTATTAAAAATCAGTGTTTTACGTATAACTCTGTTATTTTTGAAAATAAATCCATCAACTCTGATATCAAATTAAAGAGAAAAAAAATCTCTTTCGAATGGTGTCATGGCCATCTTTGACGTGTATTTAAAAAAACAAAGTTAATACACGTATCTCTAAAACTATAAAAGTAAATGAAAATATGAAAAGAGATTTGAAATCTTCATAAAAAAGGGCCTTAAGAAAGTGAAAATATTTTTTTTCTAGCTTACTTAATAAGCGAGTTATAAAGAAAAAACGAAAATGAGTAAATCTCGTTTTTCAACTGTGGGTCGCGAACCAAGCAAAATATGGAAAGTTTGACTACGCAGGGTAGTAGTACTGGAGATTCTGCACATTTTGTCTCATTTAACCAAATCTCTATCTCCCATAACAACGGAGATCCCCATGTTGAGGATGAGTCTGTGGACACACTGTATTGTAGTACCATATCTATCCCACTGTGATAGACACATGATAATATTCTGGGATATTTTATGCGTCGTCACTTATGATAGCGAATATTAAAAATTTCGGGATAATTGCAAAATCTTCAAAATTTCTGGAATAAATAAAATTATTCCCGTATTCCAGAATCAACACAACCACAAGGAAATCCAAAAGCAGAAACCTATAATCCCTAAACGAGGAGAAGCGCTTGACTTCTTTATGGTTTATCTTGCACGGTAAGCTAACTAAATCGAAAACAATAATCCAACAATGGAAATACGGAAAATAAATCAATTTTCGGGAATTAGGAAAACTAGGAAGGTCGAACAATACAGGAATCGAAAGAGGAAACAACGCAGAATCCAAACTCCAAACCAAAAACAATATAGCTCCAAAACGAAACGCACAAATCCAACTCCAAAATCCCAAAATAAAAAGTATTTTATTCGCCAGATATTCAATCATTTCATTTTTGATTGTTTAACACATCGATGTGCCTGATAGCCCCCAGGGGGAACATTGGAATGTCGTTGTTTATCACAATTGCATTACAATGTTCTTTGGGAATTGGCGAACCCAGGGAAACCCGAGCACGCACCAGTCGGTTGTGTACCTGGCTGGGTGATTCATTTAGGGACTATTATGAAGGAAGGACAGTCGCAACTTTTTTTTTTTTTCTTCTTCGTTTCTCTCTTCTTTTTTGTTGTTGTTAGCGGTCTTGTCCCTCCGTAATGGGTACACTTTTGTTGCTGTCCTTTGTTTGTAGTAGTCCCTAATAGTACACCTGCGTGTTTGCCGTGCGCGGTGACCCGTAAGGCGGAAAAGAGGATCCTGGCAGTTGAGGTTCGCCTGGGTGCACCAACACACTGCTTTGGCCTCCGCTTCGCTGTAAACGGGCGGCTAGACCTAACCCAGTCTAGTCAATCGGCTAACGTCGTGGATATTTAGTATTTCGGCGGGGTGAGCCAGTATCTTTGGATGGAGTGGCGCCGTCTCTTGAGCTGACTATATCAACGTGTAGCCCTGGCGCTCTGTACCGGTTTGCGGTCATCGTCCCCTTGTTGGGCTCCGTGGTGGGTGGGGAGCACGTTTGATGAATATCATACAATTATTATGGAAAATTTTCCCCCTTTAAACAGCCCTCCCTCTAAGAGAGGGCGTAAAGATGAAAATTTGAACTTATTATTTGGTAATGACTTGGCAAATGTTACTCCATGTAACAGATACTTGTTAATGAATAAAATAACTGGAAATTTCAACGGTGACAGTCCTTTTTATATTAATAAACATCTTGATGGCTTGTTTGGAACTTTTCCAAGTGTAAAAAAGTTGCGTGATGGATCTTTATTAATCGAAACATCTTCGCAGCATCAAGCTGAAAAGGTAATGGCATGTAAAAATATAAAAGGTGTGGATATGTGCACAGACGTACCAGTAAAAGTAGAACTACATAAGCAGCTTAATTTCTCGAAAGGCATAATTTATTGTTTCGATCTTCTTAATTGTACAGTTGAAACAATAAAAGAGGAACTTAAAGATCAAGGTGTTACAGACGTATATAGGATTCACGCACGTAGAGATGGTCAGTTAGTACCTACACCGTCTCATATTCTTACGTTCTGTACACCGCAGCCTCCGCCATCAATAAAAGCAGCATTCTATTCTTTGAAAGTACGTCAATATATACCATCTCCCTTGCGCTGTTACAAATGTCAAAAGTTTGGACATTCGCAGAATAATTGTAGCTTTCCCAGTCTCTGTGACAATTGCGGCCAACCTTTGCATGAGGATATTCCGTGCAAAAGGGTGTCGCATTGCGTTAATTGCAACGGAATCCACTCTGCAAGATCTAGAGAATGTCCACAATACAAAGTGGAGTTCAAGATCCAGGAAATAAGAACAACTGAAAAAATTTCTTTTGCAGAGGCCAAGCGCAAGTATAGAGAATCTGTCCCTTCTTTTACACGTTCTTTCGCAACCATTGCTGCCGTTCCTATCATCAAAGTAGACATGTCAACACAGACATGTGACATGTCTACACAAACCGAAATTTCCAGTTCCAAAATTACCAAAAAACAAAATAAAAGTAAAAGCAAAATAAGTCCAGATAGTAGATCACGATCGCCAGTTAAAAAGGCGAAATCACCTGACAAATCTCTTGTTGAAAAGAGTCAAGCAACTCCGGTCAAGAAAACTAAGATTATCTTGAACCGGGATAATAGTCATAAAATGACTATTACACGTACTCGCGTCGACCATAGCAGCAGTGCAGACTCTGCAATGGACGAAGATATTAGCAGACCTCCCCATCATCGGTCTGATGCAGCGAGGAAAAAAACGAGGTAGTTCCTTTTTTACTAATTATCACATTCAATTTCTTACAGTGGAACATGAACGGTTTTTATATTCATTTCAGTGAATTAAAACTCCTCCTTAACGACCATAATGCTACTGCTATTAGTTTACAGGAAACACATTTGAAAGATATAAACACTCCAGTTCTTCGTGGTTTTACGATTTATCGTAAAGATAAACCATTCGTTGAACATGCCAGTGGCGGAGTGGCAGTTTTAGTCCGAAACAATGTGTTTTCCGAAAATGTCCCATTACAATCTGACTTGCAGGTCATCGCTGTCAGACTTTATGCGCCGAATCCGGTAACTTTGTGTTCAATATACATTCCTCCATCAGAACAACCGACACTTGCAACCATTGCATCTGTTATAGATCAACTTCCACGCCCCTTTATCATCATGGGAGATTTTAATGCTCACAATCCCACTTGGGGTTCAAATCGTGTGGATGCTCGTGGAAGGCTAATGGAGACGTTGATTCTGAATAAAAACTTGGTCGTATTGAACACAGGTTCCAATACACATTTCTCGGCAGCTAATGGGACATTTTCAGCTATCGATCTTACTCTCTGCTCTTCTTCTATCGCCCCATCCTGTGAATGGGAAGTAAATGCCGATCTTTGTAGCAGTGACCATTTTCCTATCATTTGTCGGCTTTTTTCATTCCATGTGGATGAAAGTCGCTCTCCTAAGTGGATAATAAAAGAAGCCAATTGGTCACACTTTCAAAAAGTGCTAAATGTCGGCGAAATGAACTTTGGCAATGTCGATGCTGCTGTGGAGCATTTCACGGATGCGGTCATCGAGGCGGCTTTAGCTGCAGTCCCGCGCACGTCAACAACACCGCGACGTGTGCCTGTTCCCTGGTGGAATCAGGCTTGTCGGGATGCTATCCGTGAACGTCGAAAGGCTCTCCGTCGTTTCAAAAATAATATGACAGATGAAAATCGTGTAATTTTCATGCAAAAGCGTTCCATTGCCAGACGAATCATAGCAGAGAGTAAGAAGCAGTCATGGAGTGAGTTTGTTTCCACTGTAAGAAGTTGTACTCCCGCTCGCGAGGTGTGGGAGAAAATTCGGAGGATCTCTGGAAAACAGAGTTTTAATTATATTTCTGGATTGGTAATGGGAAATGACATAATTACGTCGCCTGATGAAGTCGCCGATCACATGGGTTCATGCTATGCAAAAGTTTCAAGTTCCGCTAACTATCTCGAGAATTTTTCTGCTCAGAAAAATCAAGCAGAACAAGTTGCATTAAACTTTTCCTCAGAAAATGAGGAGAACTACAACGCACCTTTCTTCTCGTGGGAACTGCAGTCGAGTTTGCATGATTGCCATGATACTTCTCCAGGATCTGACGATATTCATTACCAATTTTTGAAAAAGCTACCTCCCTCCGGATTGATATTCCTTCTCAAGATGTTTAATTTAATCTGGTACACCAATACGTTTCCTACCGCTTGGTGTAATTCCATTGTAGTGCCGTTGTTGAAGCCCGGTAAAGACCGGAAACAAGCATCAAGTTATCGTCCTGTCTCACTGACTAGCTGTTTATCAAAACTCCTCGAACGTATGATCAACCGACGATTGGTTTGGATTCTTGAATCCAGACGATTGATCACGAATGCCCAGTGTGGCTTTCGTAAGCACCGTTCAACTATAGATCATCTAGTCAGGTTAGAGTCCGCAATACAGGACGCTTTTCTTAACAAGCAGCACTTGGTAGCGGTCTTTTTCGACCTTGAAAAGGCTTACGACACTACATGGCGGTATGGAATACTCCGAACACTACATAATTGGGGTATCAGAGGACATCTTGGGAATTTTATAAATAATTTTTTATTAGAGCGTTACTTCCAAGTTCGCATCGGCAACACTTTGTCTAGTGTCTTTGTACAGGAGAATGGTGTTCCACAGGGTTCGGTTCTTAGTGTCACTTTGTTTTCCATCGCTATTAATGGCATAATTGACAGCATTCCATCGTCTGTAGAGTCATCGCTCTACGTTGACGACTTGGCGATCTACTGCTCGTCAAAGTACATTCGTACTGCACAACGTCATCTGCAGTTGGCCATTAATAGCATTCAGAACTGGACAACCAACAATGGGTTTAAATTTTCTGTGGGGAAAACCCAGTGTGTGCACTTTTGCCGCATTCGTAGTTGTTATCAAGAACCATTCTTATATCTATATGACACTTTGATTTCTGTACAAGACACTGCTCGATTTTTAGGACTCACTTTTGACCGGTCGTTGAATTGGAAGGCTCATTTTAATATTTTAAAGAGGAAATCGATGTCTTCCCTGAATATTTTAAAAGTTTTATCCAGCACCACGTGGGGTGCAGACCGTACGATTTTGCTACGAATTTATCGTGCAGTCGTACGGTCTAAATTGGATTACGGTAGCATTGTGTACGACTCGGCGCGTGAGTCGTACATTAGGACGTTAAACGCTGTTCATCACGCCGGAATACGTTTGTCAACCGGAGCGTTCCGATCCAGTCCTGTTGTTAGCATTGCCGCTGAATGCGGAGAGCCTCCGCTGAACATCCGGCGGAAACGCAATATGCTATCCTACGTCTCTAAGCTCCGTAGTCAACCTGATCACCCAACTTACAGTTGCGTATTTCAACCAAGGTTTTCTTCTCTGTATAGACGGAGAAGAAATGCAACACGTCCTCTCGGTATCAGGTTGACTTTTCTCCTAGATGAACTTCCTTTGGCACTTCCTAGAACTCTTAAAGTCGGCCGTAATTCTGTGCCCCCGTGGCTAATTCCTCAGCCCGTCATCGACATGTCACTTTCCATTCATCCTCGAAATTCAACAACTCCAGAGCTCTATCGCCAGCTTTTTCTGGCGTGGCTGGATCAGAATCGAGACTATCGTTCCGTTTACACGGATGGTTCGAAGTCTCTCGACCGAGTTGGTTGCGCGTTCGTCACCGATAACGCCAGTGTTGGATATAAGTTGTCTCAAGAGTGCAGTATTTTTACTGCAGAGTTATATGCAATCTTGCAGGCCTTGAGACATGTGCACGGTCCGCACAAATATGTTATTTGCAGCGACTCTTTGAGTTCTCTACAGGCATTGCAGCGTTCCTACCCCAGCCATCCTCTGATTTGTTTGATACAGGACAAGTTATATTCCCTAAAAAGAGGTGGAACCACTGTCCGGTTTTGTTGGGTTCCCGGCCACATGGGAATCGCTGGCAATGAACTAGCTGACACTGCAGCTAAAGACGCTGCAAATAACGGTCAGAGCGTGTTTTGCGTTATCGGTGATGACCTTAAGAACGTACTTATTTCAGCCGTGCAGCAGCTCTGGAAAAATGAATGGAGTGCTGTCGAGGAGAATAAGTTAAGAGGTATAAAATCTACAGTTGACCCATGGCTCACATCTTGCCGTCCCTCCAGGTGGGAGGAAGTGGTTCTTACACGGCTACGCATCGGTCACTGTAGACTAACCCATGGCTTTTTAATGGCTCGGGAGGACCCGCCCCTTTGTGAGACGTGTGACACTCGTGTTACCGTCTCGCACATTTTAATGGAGTGTGTCCAGTTTAGGGACACACGACAGCAGATCGGATTATCAGGTGATCTGTCGATTGTTTTAGGAAATGATCCTGACAATGTCGATCTGCTGTTTCGATTTTTAAAAGAAACCGGTCTTGACCGGTTTATTTAATTTTATTTATTTATATACATTTAGGCCCAGTTACAGCCTTTATGGTTTTTTCTTTATATCTTTCTGTATATTATATGACACATTTTATTTGTACTTATAACGATTTTATTTTGTTGTGTCAATTTTTGATTTTGCTTTTATTTTATTGTTTTTACTTTTGTTTTGTTTACACTTTGTATCTTTACAGACGCTAATGACCTCTGTTGTCGAGCGTCTATAATTCACAATTAATTAATTAATTGATGTGCCTGATACGGTCGCCCGACCTCGTCTGTCGACGTACAAAAGTGTACCAAAAAATCAGAATCTTTCTTCGCAGAACTATTTGCGTTCTCTCTTTTATACATCAAAAAATACACTCTCATCTCACGCACTTATAGAGATCATATCCACAGAGTCTTGTTACTTTCTGTTCAAGTTTGTAAGACTCGTGTCCTCAGTTGCTGGTCAGTATGCCTTGACGTCATCTATCGTCGCAAAGGTCCACATGTTAAAATCCTATAAATGAAATAATACTCCATAGGCTCGAAATAATTTTATTTTTAGGGGCTCGCAATAGCAAATTGCTACAATACATAGATGAGTTAGCCTGAAACAAGTTTATAAAAATGATGAAAACGGTAATTTCGCTTTAGGTATCTTTAAAACTGTACAATTATAGACTTTAGTTATGATTCTAATTAATTTTGATAATAGATTAGAAAAGCAAGACGTGGCGGAGTCGCGACTGTCTCCTTCTAACTAGAATCTGCGTTAAACGTACCCATTGACTCGACACAACTGTCAAATTTCATTCATTCTACTGGCATAACCTCGTTTTTTAAACACGTCGTCGTTAATAATTAAAGCAATTTGTTATGGGATGGTGTCTTGTACTTGATTGTAGTAATAATGAAAATTATGACTGCAAAAAGTTTAAATTTCCGACTGAGGAAAAAGATATCCAATACCTAATTGAGGAAAACATTTTTTTATCCTTTTAGCTTGCCCTCCCTTGATCTAGCGTAGCTCAGACGACTTCAGTACACTTTTTTTATGAAACAGTCATTGTTTTGGTAAGAAGTGTGTTTTAAGAGAATAGTAATGAATATTCCGTTAAACCCCATACATTTTTGAAAGCCAATCGACTCCACTTTAAATTTCGCGCTCAAATTAGAACCGCCTACAGAGGTAGTGAACGTAGTGAACTTAGTAATGCGTTGCTAAAAATCATATTTAAATGTAGTACATTTAAAACTGTAAAATTGTTATGCTACGCACACTGAAATATCATGATCTGGGTTAATACGAACAATTAAAAACCAAGTTAAAACGGATCAGCGAATTATTCGAAAAATTGAGATTATAAAATTATGCAAATATGAGAATTATATGTTTAACTATTAATTGTATAAAAAAATTAACGTATTTTAATGAAAAAAATATATCTTACTTGTAAACTGGTGCACAAATACATAAAGAAAATTGAGGAAAGGTTTTTGTGAATGCCTGTATTTTCCGAAATTACACATCTACTATCTAGTGCAATATGAAAAAGATAACCATACCATGCAAACTGGTACACATTAATAATACTACCTAGTGCCTACTGACATCTATGTCTTCCTTCTTGGACCATTGTAGAGTAAACCCCCAATGATAATAAATCATATTGTTGATTTACTGCTTCATGTTCACTCACACTGCTCTGGGAAGTAAGTGCTACGTTTAAGATTTATACGTTGCACAATAAAGTCGTTGCATTTTCAAAATCGATACTTTTGAAAATAAGGCTCATTTTAAGACGAATGGTAAAAACGCATTCTAGTTTAACCTGTAAAAAGAGCTGTAAAGTGTCCTTTTAAATCGCAAAATCCATACGAACAAGTTGTGGGTCAATACATAACGTTCGAGTCATACCCACTATACATGCATGTAATGGGTCACTTAACAGGCAGGTGTGCGGGAAATTAAAATTTAATAGTAATTTGATGTAAATGCAATAGTAATTTAATGTTTTTAATTTATTATTAATATTAATAAATTATTAATAAATTCAATATTTCGTATTACTCCAAAGCCAGGCTCGAACCATGAATTTTGTAGTGGATAGCGTATAACGCAAAACCGCTTAGCCACTAAGCCAGTTTAACGACAGAGCTTAGCAGATATATTAGCTTAAGCAACGAATAATTTGTGGATGGAAAAGTCGAAAGCAGAACGTTTGACTTAGGAACTTTGTTTGGACTAGTTAGGAGATAAACATACTAAAAGTCCTTACTCCTCCGAGGTACGCCCGAGGCGGGGGGGCACAAAGAAGGTCCCGTTTTTTGGTTTTTTGGTTTTATCTCGAAAACGGTGCGTCGTACGAAAATTTATTGTACTACATAATGAAGGCTGATAAAATTCTCTACAGCTTTAACTTTCACACTTTTTATCTATCTCCATTCTTTGCCTAGCTATGAGCTTCGAAAAACGGCCGATTTTCAAAAATGTGTTAAATTCTCTGTAGCACATTGTAACAATACGAATTTGCCAAAATCATTTCTTATTGCTCGTCCACACTATTAAAAACACCCACACACTATTAAAAAATAACAAGCTGGGAGTACCTCCACGCGGTGAAGGCGGAAACAGTTTACTTTTAAACTGGATAAAACTCCCAATAATATCAATGAATGAAATTCTCGACCAATTTTTCAGACAATGTATTAACAAAAAATTACAACAAATAATTCAAATAATTGACGTTTCGATCCGGATTTGGATTTTCTTCAGAATCGAGCTAAAAAAATAAAAATATAAAAATTAATTATTAATTAGTTTATATCTAAGAAATTAAGCCGTAAATTCGACAGATGAGGAGAAAGAAGAAGAGGCAAACGCTGAGGAACCACAACCAGGCCCGTCACGCCCAAAGAGGCGGCGAATTAAATAATTCATTTTTTAATAAGGTGGATGAGCAATAAGAAATGATTTTGGCAAATTCGTATTGTTATAGTGTGCTACAGAGAATTTAACACATTTTTGAAAATCGGCCGTTTTTCGAAGCTCATAGCTAGGCAAAGAATGGAGATAGATAAAAAGTGTGAAAGTTAAAGTTGTAGAGAATTTTATCAGCTTTCATTATGTAGTACAACAAAATTTCGTACGACGCACCGTTTTCGAGATAAAAGCAAAAAACCAAAAAACTGGACCTTCTTTGTGCCCGCCCCCCTCGGGCGTACTTCGGAGGGGTAAGGACTTTTAGTATGTTTATCTCCTAACTAGTCCAAACAAAGTTCCTAAGTCAAACTTTCCGCTTTCGACTTTTCCATCCACATTCCCCTTGTGAGCACTCATTGACTAAACTATATACCTATATCTACACTCTGCAGACTGAGGATATTACTTATAACCTAAATTTGAAGCGAATTTTGCTGTACCTGTCAAATTTCAAAAAATTTGAAAATGCTGAAAATGAAATGAAAAGTGCCTATTTTATAGGGGGGTATGACAAAAAATACCATATCAGTGTGTCCACAGACTCATTCTCAACATGGAGATCTCCGTTGTTATGGGAGATAGAGATTTGGTTAAATTAGACAAAATGTGCAGAATCTCCAGTACTACTACCCTGCGTAGTCAAACTTTCCATATTTTGCTTGGTTTGCGACCGACAGTTGAAAAACAAGATTTACCCATTTTCGTTTTTTGTTTATAACTCGCTTATTAAGTAAGTTAGAAAAAAATATTTTCACTTTCTTAAAGCCCTTTTTTATGAAGATTTCAAATCTCTTTTCATATTTTTATTTACTTTTATAGTTTTAGAGATACTTGTTTAACTTTGTTTTTTAAATACACGTCAAAGATGGCCATGACGCCATTCGAAATTGAGAAATTAGCAACAAACTACACTTTGACAACTAAAACAAAACAGCCGTTTACTAAGCCAACGCGAATTTCAACTGTTTGCTAAGCCTTCTGTTGTTTTATCAATTAATTTAGCATAGCCTACTATTAAAAATCAGTGTTTCACGTATAACTCTGTTATTTTTGAAAATAAATCCATCAACCCTCATATCAAATTATAGAGAAAAAAAATCTCTTTCGATTGGCGTCATGACTATCTTTAACGTGTATTCAAAAAAACAAAGTTAATACAAGTATCTCTAAAACTATAAAAGTAAATAAAAATATGAAAAGAGATTTGAAATCTTCATAAAAAAGGGCCTTAAGAAAGTGATAATATTTTTTTTCTAACTTACTTAATAAGCGAGTTATAAACAAAAAACGAAAATGGGTAAATCTCGTTTTTCAACTGTCGGTCGCAAACCAACCAAAATATGGAAAGTTTGACTACGCAGGGTGGTAGTACTGGAGATTCTGCACATTTTGTCTCATTTAACCAAATCTCTATCTCCCATAACAACGGAGATCCCCTTGTTGAGAATGAGTCTGTCGACACACTGTATATCTCGTGCGTAATAATATTATAGCTCATGTGATTGTTAAAACACGCTGCGCTCGTTTTAACATACTGTCGCTAAACGCATGCGTAATATACCTCATTAAGACACTTATATACAATGTACTATTTCACGTCTATATGTCTGTCTGTATGTTAACGATAAATTTGAAAACTACGTGACCGATTTGGTTTTTACGGTTGTATTATAGATTATAGAGCATTATATTCTGGGAGTGCTTTAGGGTGCCTATATTATCGCGCTACCTTGAAGGGGGGGGCACGGGCAACGCCCGGATCAACAGAGTCCAAGGTTCCATATATCAGTGTGACATAAATGATTTTGCCTGTTAGCATAGATATTATTAGCAATAGTTGAAGGAAAGTCTGGTTCCTTCAACTATTGACATTCTATTGGATCAATAGTACTATACAGGGTGTATCACAGGAAACCGAACATAGGGAAAAGTACACAGTACAAATTAGTTAAGATCAGTGATTGCTTTGCCCTTCTTTCATGTAAAAAACCATGATAATTAATTTAGTTAAGTTAGCCATGTGTATTCTATCTTTGTCACGCTACTCATTTTGCTTATGTTTTCCTTGTTGCACTCATTACTTTTCTATGTATTCAATCCTGTGATACACCCTATATACTGAAGATTATTAGCAATATTAAATTGGCTGACAAAATGATCGGATCGCATACAGTTCTACTACACCTACTTACAAGTTGCTTAGATAAGTTATATAAATATTATATATAACACAAAAAATTGAGCATGGCTATTCGATGTGGCGCGCAGACGATGATGTAATTTCTTGTAGAATAGGTCTATCAGCTGTCGTCTCAACAATCTCATTTTGCGATTGGAAAGAGATCAAGTAGCAAGCGCATCGGAAACATAACATACGTGTTCTGAGAGTCTATCCTGCTGAGTGTCTGCCAGAGCCTGCTCTACTTGTCTGCCTGTCTCTACAACAATTCACTATGCCAGTGCCGGATTTGAACAATGGTGAGGCCCCTAGGCAACTAAGCAAGTGGGAATCCTTAATTTACTAGTACACCTAATCCTTGATTTAAACGGTACTTTAATTATTGCAAAAACAAAAATGCTACTTCGATTAACACTGTTAAAAAATTCAATTTTTTCGTTTTCCTTATTAAACGAAGAATTTAATCATACAAGAGTATAACTGTGCCCCAGTTATTATCTTTTTATAGGTATTACACAGGGTGTCCCGTTATGTGATGTCAATATTGAAATTACGTATTCCTGGGATCGTTATGAACCTAAAAGATACACGTGTGCCTAAAGCTTACCGCTTGTAAGGTATAGCAACAAAAAATTGAAACGGTACAAACAATTATAGGAATGGCTTTATTTCTTATTAAACGATTACATACAAAAAATGTTACTTTAGAAATTTGCAGTGTAGATATTAAGACTTTTATGTTCAGAATGAACTCAGAAATACATCACATGATGGGACACCATGTACTTAACTTACATACATTATACAATATATTTTCCATTTGAATATCAATTCAATACCCTATAATCACACACCGCAGATTCCGCAGATTCAATCAGGTAAAGTTTCATGAAAATCAGTCCAGCCGGTCTCGCTTAATGTTGGTATAAACAGTTTTAACAAAACAATTTGAATCAATTTTCTATCCCCTAACATATAAAAACCCAAAAACCTTAAATAACCTGCAAAAAAACGAAATTACAAATGGAAATTCCGTTACTATTTTATGTAGTGCATTTAATTTCAGCGGGCATATTGCGTAATATTTCAGGTACATGTTATAATTGTCTCCATTTGATTTACATTTGATTCAAGTTATAACAAATAGTATAGGATAAAGAAAACTACCCTATATGACGAAAAACTAATTGTTTCTGTAATATTATCTACAGTAAAAAATAAATTCGTATTTTTCATATTCTTTTCACATCCAATCTTCAAATTCATAAATAAAATTTATCAATTAGGGTAATTTGGATAAAATCTCAGCAATCAATACATTAATGAATAAACGGCGTTTCGTCACTTTACCCTTGATAAATTTAATTTATAAATTCGTATTTTTAATAAAATTTCTTCTAATTTTCAAATAATGTTTTAGGGAACGCGTTCTTAAACCACGTGACTCTTTTAGGGGGGGAAGGGTACAGCTATATAGTTTACATGGTGTTACAATTGTGATTAGGGGTATTTACAAAAAAATCTCTAGTTTTTATTTGTTTGTTTTTTCTACTGCCTTCTTCTGCTCAACGTTTGGAAAATAATTTTTGTTGTCCTGAAATTTTCTCAGTTTGGATTAACGAGGTTTGGAATTTGGATTAGCAAGCGTGTACTGTGGATACCTATTGACTCCAAAATGCTTCTCAATTTCTATTTTACACTGTGCACCTACTCAAAACACAGTATGTACTTGGAGGAAGAACGGCGTGAGAGCAGGAAAAGAAGGACGTTACATCAGAAGTAGGCCAGCACAAAGCAGAAGAAGTAGTGTCATACATGTTTACTAGCGCGTGTTCAAATGTCGTCATTCAAAACTAAAACAGAGAGCGCACACGTCAAGTGCTCCTCAAATACATAACACGCACTACATAGATCCGCGTACATAGCGGGTAATAATGGGCGGAACTGTTATTTTTTAGTAAGAGTTACAACTTTAGTAACAGTTACAACTGTTATTTTTTGTAACAGTTATAACTACAATTGTTATTTGAAAAAAACAGAGTAGGTGCAAGCTCTATAATGTAACTGATATTTTCAAAATTGCAGGTTAGTTACAAGTGTGAAGCACGTCACAAAAAGAAAATATTCTATTCCAAACATGTTATTTTAACAGCATAATTATTGTGGTAACGGATCATTTTTCTTGTCGGTTATAAAATAACTGTTACTGTTATTTCGTCCCTTCACTAGGGCGGTACAGAGCAGATAGGCTATCGGGTAGTCAGTCTCTTGTCTGTCTACTTACTATCCCTATGGTACAGCACATTGTATAATATAGATAGATAGAGGATAGATAGGTACAAACACTAGTCGACTACACAGTACACACACACATACACACAAATACATTCACAGGTTCTTATATAACGGGAGTAGTTGGGAAAAGGACGGATGCCACATTAGAAGTAGGGTACCACGTTGACTGGCGGCGTGGCGACCCACTGTCATGCCTACCTATACTAGTGTCTGTCCAAATTTCAATACTACAGATACATCAACCTGAAGCATCGTTTAGGAAATTTAATGTTCTAAAATTTAGGACTATAAATTTCCTGTTGGTTCCTACAGTAAACGAGTGAAATTAGACGGACAGAATATACGTTCATCTACTTTCACTCGTTTGTAGGCACGGTTTAAATTTGGATATGGAATCTGCCGCGTTAAAAACGCCGCGGAAAATCCACCCATGTAGTTTCGCTTTTAAACTCTAAAGATTTTTAAAAAAAATAAAATAAGTTAAAAAAACATTGTAAATGCAAGTTTTCATTAAAATGTACTAAAAAGGAAAAAATAATATTTGATAATTTGGGTTCATTATTATTAAAGCGTGGGTCTTAAACTGTATGATAGTTTATTAGTCACGACCCATGTTTTTACAATTATAAACCTAAATTGTTAAATATTATTTTTTCTTTTTTAGTACATTTCAATAAAAGCTTGACTTTAAAACGTTTTTTTTTTCTCTTATATTTAATTTTGATCTTTTAAATCTTTCACAATTTTTGTTACATTAATTTATTAAATTTTATTGATTAATTAATTATTTAATTCCAAAAACGATTGATTTATGCATAGTCTTCGGAAATACATATGTGTACAAAATTTCAAATTGATCGGATATGTGCAAGTGGTTCAAATTTAACTTGCAAATTGCAAGATTTGGCCTAAACTGACTGACAACATGTAAAGTTGAATCAAATGTCATTTTTGATAAAACTAACTGTATTTGAGTAATTTATAAATAACTGGTTTTTAGATCCTTTCTGACCCTCTGTAGGAAAGCTACAGCATTTTTCTAGCTAGAAGAGATGTATACTATGTTTTTCCTGAGGGAACTGGACTATGTTATTCTATAGCATATTATATCACCCGCTTGCATTACCTACGATTTTCAATTTACCATTATTCTAGAACTACTTATTTCAAAAAAAGTGTTCAGTTCCAATAGCGTTTAAATCATGTATAAACATTGTTACGAACAAAACATATGTTGTCGCTGTTTTTAAGAAAATAACATAAAATACATAATACTTATGTCGAAAATTCTAGTTTCTGAATCACCCGTCTAGACCAATATTGTTATAATTTGATAACTACGGAACCAATTTTAATCAAACATAGCGCAAAACCTAACTAGATAATGTGTCTACACGGGAAAGAAATCCGCATTAAAATCGGTTCAGCGGTTCTCGAGATATAAGTGGACAAACAGACAAAAAGACGTTGCGTTAGACATTATAGGCTGGCAGGTTTTTTCGTGTTGCTGATTACGAACGCCAGTGCTGTTTTGAAAGCACCTACCATTCGAGAAGATCCATCTCATTCCGGGCCGTCGTCATGGTAACAGTGCCGGTCGGTGTGTCGACCCTACATCGCGTCGCGACGCCCCCGCACCGCTGCTCTCTCACACACATACACACAAACAAGCACTTGATATAATACACAGCACGTGTAGATCTCATCAACGATTCACATCGGTGTCTAAAACTGTGATGCCGTTCCGTGTCGTCCGCCTGGTTCGGTTTGTTACTTTTGATATAGTTTTTAGTTTTCTCTCGCTGTTGCACAAAGCCAGTTCTATACACAATTATTTTGTCTATGGATTATTCATGAAAATTACATTTACGCGTATATCATTAATAGCTACACTGTAGGGCAGGCACGTATCTAAAATTTAGTTTCGAGGAGGGTTCGAAAGTATCTGTTCCTGGTATAGATTAAATATCCATGAAGAGAAATAGAACCATTAGTGTGAAGATACAAAATGTTAAAAATAATCACAAAACACCACACTGTCAATTCTTGACGTACGTTGCGTCTACCATGTTGGCATCATCAGGAAGTTCAGTCATCTTCCAATGATGCCAACATGGTTGGCGAAACGTACGTCGAGAATTGTTAAAACAGTTTGATATTCTGTGGCTATTTTTAACATTTTGTAATTTACATAATATAGATATTATGTAAATAATAATTGCGCAAAGTAAATTTACGTTCTTTCTGCGGGCTTTTTTATTCGCCATAACACTAGGAAGTGAATCGGCACTAACATCTATGGAAAATAGTTTTATGTAGTGTAAGTTCGAAATGTTTAGGGGAGAGTTCAGACCCATTGAGTTCTCCCCTAAAATACGTGCCTGCTGAAGGAATTGACATTTGATAATTACCGAGATAGTTGGAATGCAGAATGCTATTATAAATTATAACGCTAGAAGGCATAGAGTGGCATTGTCTTACCCTAAAACCCTTCCTTAAGAATTGCCAACATACAGTAATATCCCGCCTTCATCTAACTTTTAAAATTCACGCCCTAGTTCAAATTTGTGATGCTCTATCTGAAATTTGATTCTAGCTACGCCCCTAAGTAATCTGTCGATGTAATTTCATTATCTTGCGGGGTTTTCGTAAGTGTTCGTTATAATGATTGTGACGAAAAACATTTTTCCAAATTTTGTATATTGTTTATACCAACATCACTCGAGAATGCCAGAACCAATTTTGATGAAACTTGTCTCACCATAAGGGTTCCGGTTTTAAAATTTTGATATGGAACCCTAAAAATTGTTATTGCTATTCCGTGCATATATTATAATCATAGAGCCAGTATTTTTGGGACTATGTTTACACCGTATGGATAGTATCTGATGAATAATGTATAGGTTTCGTTTATTTCATGACACTTGCTATCATCAAGAGCGTTATTTATTTATAGACTGGGAACTGGGAGAGTACAGAATAGTTTCTTTTTGCGAAGACGCTTCACATTAATCTATCCCAAACAAGTCATTGCCACTTCCTGTTGTGTGTAAGTGGGTGCGAGAGACAATCGTGCGAACTTCCTCACTCACAATTAGATGGCGACCATTGAAACGCTCAATAATGGACACAAACAGACAAACCTATACAATATACATCGCTATATACATCCAAATAAACTAGAAACGGCGCGCAGCCTCATCGTTTTTGCGAGTTTATTTAGATTTACAGTACAAGCAAAGAGTAGGCAAGTTCTATAAAGAGACGTCGCTTCGAGCAGTTCCCTCGATGTTTAACGTAGTTTTAATGACCTTGAAATGTTCAGTCTCAGCACTTAAATTTTGGAGAAAATAGAGCTAAAAAAATTATCAACAGATATAAAAAAAATACCAGAGTTCGATATAATTTTTATAAACTATTTTTAGTTATGTGGCTCGTAAGAAAATGGGGATAGGTATACGTTAAAATATAGAATTTATTCTGAAGAGGTGCAGAGAATTCTCAGCGCACAAAAGCGAATACTACGGTAGTTCAAAAAGGATTAATAAATTCGATTATTAAAATCTATACTAAATTACCGTCAGAAATAAAAACCAGCCGCTTGGTACTTAAAAAAAAGATATGCTGTGTGATCAATGTCACTAGAATATTAATGCTTTCATGTAACTTTTTTTCTTGACAATTTCTATGTACCTTGTACAAAGTAACAAAACAGAAAATAAAATATTCTATTCTATTCTATTCCTGGTATATTAAAAATTACAAGACTAAAAAATACAGAAAAGGGCCTATTTGTAGTGCAATCCAAAATCCATTACTATAATCAATAATTACCATTACCGCTCCAAATTAAATCCGCAGTACCCAGCAACAAAAAAAATTGAAAAAAGTGCTAAAAAAATACATATATTATATTGTAAGAATGTCCATACAGTCATCAACTGTAGAACCAGAATTTTCAATTTTTATATTTTATATATTTAATATATTTTTATTTGATTTATTTTACTTTATATTATCTTAATGTTTTATCGACCATTTTTTCTTGATGTTTTAACGATTATTTTATTCTATGTGTTTTTAACGTACACAATGCAAATAAAAATGTATCTTTCTATCGACTATTCCTTTTTGTTAGGAGGTGTTATTTGAAATCTAAGTTTTTAAAATTGGATAAGCGTGTTTATATTTTTTGCTTCGGCGAAAATAATAATCTAAAAACTTAATCATGTTTGTGTTATAAGTGGATATAGGTACTGTACCTACCTTTTTTGTTTTTTTCATTTTAGGAAGCTCTTAAAAAACGTAACCATACCTTTTATCAGGACATAACTATTAATAATATTACATTGAAAAAACAAATGCGAGAAAAATAACACTTTTGAAATATATCGAGATAACCCCTTTTTGCCGGAAGCCACAGAGTTGTGGGCTGCGACCATAATATGTACTGTGTTCCTAGAATTTTACCGTCATGTGTGAATATTCCCTTGGTAAGTTGTCGAAACCAATCAGTACCTCACGAATTTATAAAATATTAGCGGTCCCGCCCGGCTTCGCTCGGTTGCTAAGAATTTATAACAATAAAAAATGGTGGAACCTTTGGTGTAAAGATACGAAATGTTACAATTACCACAAAACACCAAACCATAACAAACACTCTCGACGTACGTTTCGCCAACCAAGTTGGCATCATCAGGAGATGATTAAAACTCCTGATGATGCCAACTTGGTTGGCGAAACGTACGTCGAGACTGTTTGTTATGGTTTGGTGTTTTGTGGTAATTGTAACATTTCGTAAGAATTTATATATAAATAAAAATTAAACACCCGCCCCTCCACCATATACACACGTACTTCCACCATGCACGGTAATCTAGCAGTCCCGCCCGATTTCGTCCGGGCGCTAAGAATTTATGAACCTACAGAAACCTTCCCGGTAGTGAATACAATAACTCATCAAAGTTTCATCGCAATCGGATGACTGGTATGGGAACGCATACGGGACAAAGAAACAAATACATATTCATTTTTATATATGTCGCAGGCAAATAGTTATTTTTATAGTACCCCCAAAAAAGAGAAAAAATAAGTCATTTAAAGGTTTGTGAGAAAAATATAATTATAAACGTTCACAAAAGTTAATAATTAGCGAATTCTAAAATACTTCTGCTGATCAAATGTATTTCATTACTTTACATAATGCCGGCCCTGTAGAGTGAACACTCTATCTTGGAAATTAATAGACTATAAGCATAATAATTATAATCACATTACCATAACCAGTGACCATAGTGACATCTATATTTTATCATTATACCGGCACCGGGTGCTGATTTGATTTGCGGATAATAGGGATTTAACATGTAAAATCATGTTTATGAATTTTCTTGTTTCCCTATACATTTTGGTAAAAAAAAAACAAATACAAAATTTGTTCATAATTAAAAACTCTACCTGACACGTATGTTTGCAAATTACCAATATGGAGTTTTTAATTACAAAATAATTATTAAGGAACTGTAATTAAGTTTAAATTAAAAATATTTTATCCGAATAGGATTTTGTTTAAGTCATGGCTATTCGGATAAAATATTTTTAATTTAAACTTAATCACAGCTCTTTAATAATTATTTTGTAATTAAAAGCTGCATGTTGGTAATTTGCAAACTTACGTGTCAGGTAGAGTTTTTAATTATGAACAAATTTTGTATTTGTTTTTTTTGCCAAAATGTATAGGGAAGCAGGAAAATAATTTCATAAACATGATTTTACATGTTAAATCCCTATTACCCGCAAATTAAATCAGCACTCGGTATATATTGAAGGTGTTATTTATGTTTCATTCGTTTTTTTGTATCCTATAACCTTCCCGCAAAAATGTTCTGTCCCATAAAGAAAACCGCATTAAGATCGGTTCACCCATTGAAGAGCTATGATGCCACAGCATACAGACAGATACAAAGATACCATGCAAACATAGGACTCCTGAACACACATCATCCCCTTCGGGACTAGTAAGCAATTACAAAGAGAATTTTCATTAACGTTCTTTTTGTTTTAGTCGTACCAACTTACAAAATATTAGAATTGCATCGTAATCTTCAATTGTCTTTCAGATATTATGTTCAATAAAGAGATAAAAGACCGTAGAAAATATTTTCTAAGTATAATGTTTTGTATCAATTTTCATCGTAAAGCCGCAGGCTACTTTTTGTATTGTTCTACAATTTATTTTGATACAGGCTCAGTATAAAAGTTGACAACCAATAAGCTCCTAAATCCCTATACGCGAGAATATTGAACTGAAACGTTATATCCAAATAAAATATAAATGCATGAAGTTATTGTTTTATGAGTTTAGGAGGATATAAATGATTAATTCCGCACACTGTACGTGAATGATGTATGGTAAAAAAAGTGATTTATTAATAATATTATACAATGATTTTTCCCGAATTCGTTTAAAATCCGTTTATTCAATTTCGTCTTTAGGGTTTCGTACCTCAAAAAAAAACAGAACTTGCGTATCCGTTCGTCCGTCTCTCCGTCTGTCACAGCCAAATTTCACAGAAACCATGCGACGGAGAAACTTGAAATTTGGAATAGTAATAAGTACGTCTTATTAACCCACATATTTTGCACTAGTTATAGTTAGTTAAAATATTCATATAAAAATTAAAAGGAAGGCGAATTAAGCTCTCGAAATACAATGTGTCCCAGGATAGATGTAACAAGAGGTGTACTAATAAACAAAAAATGTTTGAATTTCGGAATGGCATTTGGGGTTCGAGTCATGCTTGATGTAAAACTGATATACCAAAAATTGGTTGATTCGGTCTTCTACAGGGGTGTTTTATAAGCAAAGTTGTAAAAATGATCAAGAAAAAGTCTCTTAATTTTTCAAAATATGAAAGAAATCCACTAAGAAAAGTGGTTTAGAATGCAATTTCTTTGTGGAATTTTTTCATATTTTGAAAAATAAAGATACTTTTTCTTGGTCATTTTTACAACTGCTTATAAAACACCCTGTAGAAAACCTAATCAACTCATTTTTGGTATGTACCTTAGTTTACATCACACAGGACTCGATTCCCAAATGCCATTCCGAAATTCGAAATTTTTTTGTTCATTACTTAACACCTCTGTTACATCAATCCTGGTACACACTATATGTCAAGTGGAGTATCATTTAAATATTTTTCATAATTTTAAATAGCATATTAATTAAGAAGATATTCTGAAAAATATGCGATAATAAGGCATCCCCGCCCCCCTTATTTCCGAAATTAAATTTTCGATTTGTTATTAAAAAATAATAAATTGAAAATATGCTAGACCCAAAAAAACTAGCTGCTCATGCTGGTGACCCCAAAAAAAAACAGAAAATGAAATCAATTAATATAAAATTTGAAGACAATTTCAATGCTGTGAAGCCTGACAGATTTTTTTAATTTTGAAAAAGGACTTTCTTCTGGAAAAAAATCCAATATATCAATTCGATAGACAAAATGTACTGGATATTTTATACTTTATGATTTGTTATAATTAATGTTACGATCACATTTTTTGCAAAAAAAGTTTCTGAAATTTGTTCCTAATAAGTATTTATTTACTAGCACATATTTTATTCAAAGCACATCGTTACGATTCAATCGATATATTTAACATATTATGCTTTTGAAAAAGTACAATAACTGATAAAATTGTTAAAATGTACACTAAAGGTATGGAAAAATAATTACAAACAGTAGACACTCGATTATCCAGACTAATGACCGGGAGAAGGTACAGGGATAATTGAAAATCACAGCTGATGTAAAATACAGAAAAACATAGGTAGGTACTACATTTAAACAACCTAAATGAACTTTATTTCCTACAAAAGAATGTGTCTAAATGCAAAATAATCCTATAAAATAAGTTAATAAATAATAAAGTAATAAAATAACTTAATAAACACTCATTTTTTCCGTGCATTGTTGTTAACCCTCACGTACAAACCTATATGCTGGCATGGTTAACGTGAAAAATGGATAATCGAGAGGCTACTTAACACGCAAAAAAAAATATATGAAAACTAGCGGCCCGTCCCGACTTCGCCCGAGTGGTATGAAATTATGATTTACCTAATAGCGGTCACCCATTACTCCGTCACGTATATTTAGTATATTGTTAATTTGTTATCCCCCGCGAGAATCTCTCCCCCTACGTAGCAATTTCTATTAGTGAAAGAATTTTTAGAATTAGTTTAGTAGTTCCAGAGAAAAGAATTTATGATTTATTAGCCCCCCGCAAGAATTTCTCCCTGTGTCCCCTCGAGAAACTCTCCCCCTGCGTAGCTATCTATTAGTAAAAGAATTTTTAGAATAGGTCCAGTAGTTCCAGAGTTAAGAATTTATGATTTATAGCCCCCCTCCCCCCGCGAGAATCAAACTAAAATATAGCCTATATCACTCAGGGATAGTGTAGCTTTCTATTAGTAAAATAATTTTTACAATCGGTTCAGTAGTTCCAGAAATTACTTTTTTCACTCGGGCGAAGTCGATTTTTTTAGACAAAAAGTAGCCTATGTCCTTTCTCAGGACGCAATCTATCTCCTTGCCAAATTTTATCGAAATCTGTTCAGCGGTTTAGGCGTGAAAAGGTAACAGACAGACAGAGTGACAGACAGAGTTACTTTCGCATTTATAATAAATATTAGTAAGAATAGTAAGAATGAAGATGTATTTAACAAAAAAATCCATTAAAATGACGAAGTCGGTGCAGGTTTTTTCAAATTATAAGGAATTCAATTAAATTCAAACACAATTATTGCGAAATGTTTTTAAAGACCAATGTTCAGTGATTCCTATACATGACGCGATTATTAAATTGATAGCATTTAAAAGCCATTTTAATATGTATGTACTATATGTGTGTCAGGCCCAGGGGACCAGTACGGTAGGTACTGTATGAAATTTACGTCCCGGTCCCTTTGCACCCCCGCGCCGTAACGTGTTAATATTATTTATAGCCGTTGAAATTTTATTTTGTCCACATTATACCTATTAAAAACGAAAGAAGGAAAATTCTGTTTGTCAGCAGTCCTTTCTTTATTAAAATACCCGCGATATCGCTCGCGTTCAGGACGGTCACCTTATTAAGGCGAAATTTGGGAGAAGTGGTTCATAAAAAACTTGAATAGTAAGATATGTCTAGATGCGTAGTAATGAGGTATATTACAGTGACAGTAAGTTACACGAGTCATTATATCATTATGCACGAGAAACATTATGTATATGGTATTTTCTGCCATACCCACCATTAAATAGCTACTTTTCACTTCATTTTCAGTATTTTAAAAAAAATTTGACAGTTCATTTGCGTCGCAAAATTAATAAAAAAATTTAAAAAAAACTAATAGCAGAAATTAGAGATGTGTCGGATCATTTATTTAGGTAAGTAGTAGTGTAATAATAATAATCATATATATAAAATTCTCGTGTCGCGGTGTACGTTATTGAATTCCTCCGAAACGGCTGGACCGATTTTGATGAAATTTTGTGTGCTTATCGGGTATGGTGGAGAATCGGACAACATCTATTTTTCATCCCCCTAAATGTTAAGGGTGGTCCACCCCAAATTTTTTTTTTTTATTTTTTGGACAAAATTTTTTGTTTTAACTTTTTCATGATTCAGCATTGAAAAATACATACAACTCTAAATTTTCATCCTTATACGATCAACCCCTGTCTAATATATAAAATTCTCATGTCACGGTGTACGTTATTGAACTCCTCCGAAACGGCTGGACCGATTTTGATGAAATTTTGTATGCTTATCGGGTAGGGTGGAGAATCGGACAACATCTATTTTTCATCCCCCTAAATGTTAAGGGTGGTCCACCCCAAAATTTTTTTTTTAAGTTTTTAGACAAAATTTTTCGTTTTTAACTCGGTTTTTAATTTTTTATGATACAGCATACACAAATACATAGGTACAAGCCTAAATTTTCACCCCTCTACGATCAACCCCTATTTTTGTCACGGTGTACGTTACTGAACTCCTCCGAAACGGCTGGACCGATTTTGATGAAATTTTGTGTGCTTATCGGGTAGGGTGGAGACACGGACAACATCTATTTTTCATGCCCCTAAATGTTAAGGGTGGTCCACCCCAAATTTTTTTTTTTTATTTTTTGGACAAAATTTTTTGTTTTAATTTTTTCATTATTCAGCATTGAAAAATACATACAACTCTAAATTTTCACCTTTATACGATCAACCCCTGATTTTTAATCGCGATTTTTATATTAAGCTTTAAAAAATACATATATGGCGAACGAGCGAAGTGAGTGAGTAGTGTATTTACAATATTCAAGCGAACGAGCGAAGCGAGTGAGTAGTGTATTCATAATATTCAAGCGAACGAGCGAAACGAGTGAGTAGTGTATTTATAATATTCAAGCGAACGAGCGATATATAAAATTCTCATGTCGCGGTGTATGTTATTGAACTCCTCCGAAACGGCTGGACCGATTTTGATGAAATTTTGTGTGCTTATCGGGTAGGGTGGAAACACGGACAACATCTATTTTTCATCCCCCTAAATGTTAAGAGTGGTCCACCCCAAATTTTTTTTTTTATTTTTTGGACAAAATTTTTTGTTTTAATTTTTTCATGATTCAGCATTGAAAAATACATACAACTCTAAATTTTCACCCTTATACGATCAACCCCTGATTTTTAATCGCGATTTTTATATTAAGCTTTAAAAAATACATATATGGCGAACGAGCGAAGCGAGTGAGTAGGCGAAAATATTCAAGCGAACGAGCGAAGCGAGTGAGTAGTGCATTAGTAAAATTCAAACGAACGAGCGAAGCGAGTGAGTAATGTGATTATAATATTCAAGCGAACGAGCGAAGCGAGTGAGTAATGTAATTATAATATTCAAGCGAACGAGCGAAGCGAGTGAGTAGTGTATTTATAATATTCAAGCGAACGAGCGAAGCGAGTCAGTAGTGTATTTATTATATTCAAGCGAACGAGCGAACCGAGTGAGTAATGTAATTATTCCTGGAAATAACGTATATGGCTAAACAACGTTTGCCGGGTCAGCTATACTAAATATACGTGAGCGGAGTAATGGGTGACCGCTATTAAATCATAATTTCATACCATCCGAGCGAAGCCGGACCGGGTCCGCTAGTATAATATAAATTATAATAATAATTATTAAAATGTATTGATTTTTTTGAGTATTTATTTAATACAATATTATTGTATTAAATAATATTAAATAATATTAAATAATTATTTATTATTATTTAATACAATATTATTGTATTAAATAATAATAAATAATTATTTAATACAATATTATTGTATTAAATAAATACTCAGATAAATAAATAAATTTTTACTTGATATAGGATCGAGTATCTGTACGTCAATAATTAATAGACGTTATTAGTGTATTTGCCATATGGCACATACACTATTGGCGTCGGTCGGATGGCGGGACCTAGGGGTCGGACCAAAATTTCTCGACGTTTCATAGCCTCCTGAACACTTTGGCACCATTTTTGGAAAAGTCTGTTTATATATGTATATATATATATATTTATATATTTAGATATATATATATATATATATATATATATATATATATGTGTGTGTGTGTGTGTGTGTGTGTGTGTGTGCGGGCTATAACTTTCGAAAGAGTTAATTGATTTTGACGAAATTTGGTAGGCACGTTGAAATCCATCACCGCACGAAGCCTATTTAAAATGGGCCCAATCGGACCATTTTAAGGGTGGTTTTTAGGGGTTGAAAAATGTTTTTGGGCCCAAAAATGCCGAAAAAATTCTCAGAATCGTTTCAAAAATGAAATTTAATCCTTTAGTAACGATTAAAATGTACTGCTAAAATTTTAATAAAATCGGCCCGACAGGACCGGACTTACAAATTTTATGAAAACACTAGTTTGCGGATAGTGCTTTACTTACCGAAGAGTGTATTTAATTTGGTACCGAGGTTGCATTGATAAAAATATTGAAATTAAGAAAAAAAATATTATTTTAAGGGATGTATTAAGGGGTTAAATTTTTTATTTTGTCCAAAAACAAACTTAAGTTCATAATAAAGCCACAATGTCAGTATTAGCAAATACACTATATTGTCGGCAGGGTTTTGGCACTGCGACCCGAGTTTTTATTTTGTGTATTTGCCATTTATAGATCGCCTGAGGAAGCAATAATAAATTGCGAAACGTTGCATAATATTGTGTAACTAGTGTGCTAAATACATCTTTATACGTCAGGCGCGATATTTTCAGCACAAGTAGTAGGCGAGCACACACGAGCCTTGGCGAGTGTGCATCGCGAGCCGAATACGAGTACTGAAAACATCGCGCCTGACGCATAAAGATTTAGCACACGCGTTGCACACTATACTTTATATAACACATGCATGGTTTTAGACTTTAATTGAATTTAAAAAAACAGTTACATAATGGTTCATTATGCAACTGTTT
Source organism: Mongoloraphidia duomilia (assembly GCA_039654895.1). NCBI lineage: Eukaryota > Metazoa > Arthropoda > Insecta > Raphidioptera > Raphidiidae > Mongoloraphidia > Mongoloraphidia duomilia. The sequence goes on along the minus strand of CM077521.1, from coordinate 20,125,633 downwards.
TTCATTATAGCACTGAAAAGCGTTGCATAATGGATCATTATATAACTAGTTACATAATGAACCATTATAGCACTGAAAAGCGTTACATAATGGTCACTAGTCAATAAACGGCTATTTAAGGTCCGCAAAACAGATACGAAAAAAGACTAAAAGCGTGCATGTGTTATATAAAATAATAACTTCTATTAATTGACGTATCCTCTGAAAAATAATCAAGTACATATTATATCAGGATCTGGAATACAAAACTAAGATTAATAAATTTTTATTCGTCACAAAAACAGATTTGTAAACTGTAACACAGAATCGCCACAGACGTTTTTGACGTCAGCTGTCGAGCGTCTATAAACTGTAATCTCGCTTTCTCTTTCTCCACTACAATATTAATAACTAAAATCCTATGTTAAAAGTAGCAGCTAAAACGCATATTCTTTTCAAGAAAAATAAACCAAAGATCTTTTACATTTTCAATAATCGAGAAAATATTTCATAAGTAAACTGGAAAATTGTACAATATTATGAGTATGTTTATTTAACAAACAATCGAAATCGTTAATTCCATTGGGGTGCAGAAGCCCGTTGAACAGCCCACGTTCTTCCACACAGTCCTCACACATCATCAATGTTGCCAAATTAGAGTTCACAGCCCTATATCTAGACGTTTTATTAATTATTTATGGAAGATAAAGCTTACAAAATTCACCACTTCCATCATTACTATCTCTTATTAACATGCTTCCGTTAATTTGTATTTTTGAAGTTATACTTCTTTTAGCGCGTTATGAAAAAATGATGAGAGTGAATTTTTACGATGCGCGCGCATCGCGTCACGAAAATTTAACAGGATGAAGTTGCAGCATTAATAATTTCCATAGTTACCATATAAACAAATATAAATAAATTCACTCCAGTCCTTTTATTATTTTATATTTCAATAAATTATTTGCATGCAAATTAAAAATTAGTTCTTAATCACGCCAAAGAAGTATAACTTCTAACGCGCGTACAAAGTACACGCATCCATTTTTTTTATACTTCAATTTTGTTAATACCACAGCGCAAGCAGGTGAGGCAGAGCCGTTGAACGGTTGAAAGGCTATATGGCTATTTTTTACCATCGTAACAAGACTTTTTAACCGAATTCAAAAAAAGGAGGTGGTTCTCAATTCGGTAGTATTTTTCTTTTATGTTTGTTACCTCATAACTCAGTCATTTATAAACCGATTTTGAAAGGATATACTTTCAGATTGGTCCCATAGAAATTTCATCAAAATCGGTTCAGTAGTTCGGCTGATTTTAATAAAAGTGAGTAACGGCGTGTGATTCTTTAAGGTAAATGTCACTTTTTGACATATCAGACAGCGTAAGAAAGTCGGTTTAATAAAAGTGAGTAGCGGCGTGTGATTCTTTTAAGGTAAATGTCACTTTTTGATACTAAAAAGTAAAAAATAAAAAACTTTTTAACAAAAAAAAAACCTCCTTCAAAAAACCACTAAAAAGAGGAAAATAATGAAATTTTGAGGTCTGTGCCAATTTAAAAATAATATATGAAGTTGGTTAAAAAGAAGATATTAATCACTATACTATACTTTTTAACCGCGACTTCATATTTTATTAAATTGGCACAGACCTCAAAATTTCATTATTTTTCTCTTTTTAGTGGTTTTTTGAAGGAGGTTTTTTTTTTTGTTAAAAAGTTTTTTTTTCACTCCTATGGTCGCTCGAAAGTAAAAATTGAAGCTAGAATTTTATGTAGAATTTAAAAGTGCAATAAACAGGATTTTTTATTTAAAATAACGAAGAGTAAGTAGGAAATGCTAGATAGAATCTAACTTTCAATAACCGTGTACATTTTCAGAAAAAAATATTTTGCTGTTCTGTTAGTAGGCCGTCCTCGTGAAACAGCATGTAATTATGAGAAAAATATAGATATGACCCTTGTAAACAAATGGCATAAAATTAATTTGTTATATCAAATTTCAATCAATACTGTCGAATGTCGACACTGCACCTAAAACCCAAATAAACGTAAAGTAAAAGCAAATTGATATTTTCCATTACCCAGCAATTGGGTTTTTAAATGAATTTTTTTTTACTTAAATGGAAGGACCACATACAAGTTTTATAGCAAAACTGTTTTTTTTAATTTTTTTGCTTACTAATTAAAAAGTTATATTTAAATAAAAATTAATTTTTAAACTCAGTTCCGATAACGCGCCGAAAGAATCCGAACGCATGTGACGTCATTATGTTATCTATGGTCTTTGTATCCATGGTTACCAAGTTAAAAATTTATTATTTTTGATAGTATGTGTAATACATATACACAAATACCAACAAATGCAGACACATTTTAACATAACGACGTCACAACATTCCTGGCGCGTTTTGAAGTCACGTGATATTTTTTAAATTTTTATACATTTTAATTAATTTTTAGTAATTTATCTATAGCTTTAAAAAATTTTTTCTTTTCGATTTTCAATATTATTTATGTTAAATTATTAGAAAAAATTAAAAAATTAATAATTTTTTTTAAACTTAAATACCTAATTGTTTGTAATTTTCATTTATTGTTTTTTGTTTGTTAATTATGTCACAAATTACTCAATAACTAATAAATTATCATAGATAGTTGTAGATTGTTTTTAATATACGAGTATCAATCTTAGCACGGGCTTGAGAATGGCCGAGAGTGTAGCAATGCTGTTGTTTACATGACGTTCTAGCCCGAGAGCTGGTAAAAGTGTCAATTGGATTTTCAATCTATTATTAAAAAAAAATAATGAATTGAAAATGTGAATTGATGCTAGGCCCAAATAACCTTAGCTGTTGGTGGTCTTTAAAACACAATCAATCTAAAAATAAATTCATTAAGTAAACACAAGATTATAACACGTTATTACTTAAAAAAATTTCTTCATAATTTTTACTTCCCACCTCTACTATGGTAGGGAAGTAATGGATTTAGTCCGAAAAAAATATTTTTGTTTTAACAGATCTTCACGTTTTGAGATCCTAGCAATCATTTAAGATCATTTTCTGACTGATGTCTGTATGTGTGTGTGTATGTATGTGTATGTATGTGTGTGGGTGAAAGTGGTCAATTTTTCGCCTTCGATATCGTAAAAACGAAACAACATACAGTCATGCCGATTGTTCTATTGTGTTTATCATCCTTTAACTTAGATCTGATTAGATTTTGAGTCAAATCGGTTCAGTGGATCCTGAGATATTAAAAAAAACGTTCTCAATGTCACGTATTAACATAGGTAAAAAAAATACAATTGAATTCTAGATATTATAATATGAAAAAAATGTAAATATTTTTTATCTCGAAAAAAAAAATATTTTACTAAAAAAAATAAAAATTATACGTAAATCAAGGTAACCGTGATTTTTGCTATATTAAGCTAGCCATCAGTAGATCACTAAACAAAAAGAGGGCCATGCTTTTTTTCAAAGAATAAACAAAAGAGTGTTTATTTTTTGCAAATATTTACTAGGTGGGAAGTATAGGACTGGTCATCAGTCGAATTTTTTATAGTATATTATTCAGTTTTATGTCAAATCGATCTCACATTCTGGGTTAATTATTGTGTTTTTTAAGTGTTTTCGGCATTTGAGTATGTCACATGCAATTTATTTCAATTTGGACATGTATATAATTCAATTATATTTCATTGCAAATATTATAAAAACAGGAAATAATTGCAAAGTGTATAAATAGTACTGTTTTACAAGGTGTAATACATGAATTTGAATATACAAGATGTTCGGCAAATTTAAATGTACATTCGGTTAGAATTCAAAACAACAACATATCAACGATAACATTTTTAGAGTTCCGAATCTCCGAACGGAATTCTATTACTGAGCCTACGACGTCCGCCCTTATATGAAGACATCTTTATTACAAGCTTTTTATTAACTTTACTTATTAGTTAGTTAGTTAGTTAGAGTTAAATTTTATATTTCAATTTTGATCCACTTCCACATATCTGATCAACGTGAAACTTTGCACACGTCTTATCTACATAATATTACGTAGTTCCGATGACAATACATTTTCATATTGTCTTCGACCCCTGATGATGGAGTCAGAAGAGCGGATACCTATCGAAATCTCTCGACAATGAACAGTAGGTAAAACCTTACTTATACAGTGTGTAAACGGTACTACCGAACATAGAAAATAGTAGATTGTATGTCTAGATGCGTAATGAGGTATATTACTAATAAGTAGTGACAGTATGTTAAAACGAGCGCCAGAGAGTTTTAACAGTCACACAAGTCATAATATCCTTACGCACAAAATATATACCTATGGTATTTTTTGCCATACCCATTATAAAATGACTACTTTTTACTTCATCTTTAGTATTTTCAAAAATTTGGACAGTTCATTTGCGTCGCCAATTTCACATTTATAGCAGGCCATGAGTAGGTAATGAGTAGGTAATAGAGAGCGGATCAGAGCGAATAAACATAAATCACTATGGAAACTGTTTATTTTCCACACTAATGTGTTTTGAAAACACTTTCAACACACCTGCCTGTTAACTGACCCATTACATGCATATACATTATACATACACGCATGTAAAGCAGCTATTTTATAGGAATGAATGAATTGTAAATTATAGACGCTCGACAACTGAGGTCATGAGCGTCTAAAACAATAAAGCTATTTTATAGGGGGTATGGCAAAAAATACAATGGATTTTTAGTATTCCGTAGCCAAATGGCAAAAACGGAACCCTTATAATTTCATCCTGTCTGTCTGTCCGTTCGTATGTCAGCCATTTTACTCGGAGACTATTGGCACTATATAGATGAAATTTGGAAGGTATAGGTGTCTTCAATGGTGAAGTGAAATCACAATAAAAATAGGGGTGGCACTCCATACATGTAAATGAGGGATGAAAAAAAATTTCCAGTGCAGATAAGCATGTAGGGTATCGTTAGATCGATCTTCGAAAATGATGAAAAAGTTTCCAAATGACTTTTTTAAAGTCAATAGTTGGTAAGATATGATGCGCTTCTAAAATCGTAAAAAGTGTGTCCCCCCTCTAACTTTTCAAGTATGGGGTGGAAAATTCTGAAAAAATTTAAGGAAGTAAAACTTATAAAATAATTTCAACGAAAATTGGTTTGAATATGAAAAAAAAATTAGGGGTGGCAATCGATACATGTAACTGAGGGATGAAAAAAAATCCAGTGCACATACCTAAGCATGTTGGGGTATCTTTAGATAGCTCTTCAAAAATGAAGTTTTAAAATGAATTTTTTTATTTAAGTCAATAGTTAGTGAGATATGCGCTTCTAAAGTCGTAAAAAGTGTGGTCCTCCTTCTACCTTTTCAACTATGGGGTGGAAAATTCTGAAAAAATTTAAGGAAGTAGAGCTTATAAAATACTTTCAACGAAAATTGGTTTGAATAAGATATGTTATGTAGTTTTTGAGATATGGGATATTTTCGGCACGCACTTGGCCGCTTTTTTTATGGATCAATAAGACCTGTGAGGCTAAAAAAGCAAGCGTTTCCCTGTTCTGTGTCGCGTTGCCTAGGTAACCAGCCGAAATGTTTGTTTTCGCTTCAATTTGACAGTTAGCGTGGTGTGAATATAACATGGTGTGCTACCTAGGGTACCAGTTTTTGATCGCTTTACGCAGTGACGTCATGTAGGGAGCAGATTTGAACTTGAGAACGCTATTTGGGGAGGTTTCACCGCAGTAATTTTGAATAATTTTGGTCCAGAGTATTCCGACCTGATACACTTTCGATAATTTTGCGAAAGAACGAGATCTCAAAGTTACCAGTTACTCGATTTCTAGAAGACTTTTAAGGGGTAAGTTTCAGGCCTATTAGAAAACATGAATATTGAAAATGGATATACAATACTTCTATATCAACTTCTCATAAGCCTTAAAAAACAATTAGTAAACAAATTTTGTCGAAATTCCCATTATTTTTTCACAAAAAACGCCAAAAATAATAACTAATCACTGGGTAGTGTTCCCTACGTGACGTCACACGGCAAGAGCGAGACGAACGTATCTCACTTACTCGCTGCGCAAGAGCACACCATGCTATACGCACACCACGACAGTTAGTAAATTACAGATTTATTTTCAATATGTTATGAACACATCAATATTACACTAGCAATGATTATAAATTAATGTACCCACTAAATTTTAAAACAGGCTACTGTATAACTGCCAAAGGACAACAGTTTGAGCATTTAATTTAATGTACATTTTTGTATTATTGATTGTAGTTTGTATTTTTTGAAATATTTATTTTCAATTATATTGAAGTTACGTTTTTGTTGATATGCATTATTTTCAATTAAGTCACAATAGCAGTTATTAAAATATGCAAATGAGGAACTGAATGCGTTACTATAGCAACCCGTCACTAATAATATGTAGTGATGGTCAAAGCATGGATGTATTACACTCACTGGATACCTGTGACTAGTGGTTTAAAAGTGAAGCAGAGCCGCCATATTTGAAAAGGGCAAAACATATATCGACGGTTGTAATACCACGTGAGCTAATGTGTCAACTTAATTTCCCAAATATTTACTTATAAAATTTACTTATAATACGGACGATTTGCGAATATTATTTACAAATTAGTTGTTTAACGTTAGGAAATTTTTATACAAAAGAAATTTTAAAACCTGTGAGTTAATATTATTTGATAATATGTAATAATATTGTCTTTTACTCACAGGTTTTAAAATTTCTTTTGTATAAAATATTAGGTAGATATACCTAGTGATGTAAAAAAACCGTTTTTTTTCAGACTTGAAAAAAAACACAGAAAAAAAACGGTTTTTTATTATGAAAAAAAAACAAAATCATGTTTTTTTTCACAATGCACGTAACCGCGTTCGCGACTCTGCAAACAGCATCTTGAATGAATCATACCATGGTATGACGCCATATTATACGCATAATTGATATACATGCAAGTACAAGCAACTAGGGATAGCAGTCATCATCGTTTGGGATTTGTCAAAAATCCAAAAAACATCGAAATGTTGGACCTTTTTTCAGTTTTTTCAATTTTAACTATTCGACTATTGAGTTAATAATATGAAAATTCGAATAGAAGTTTGAACGAAAGAAAAGAATAACAGAATAAGTGTAGTTTTGGTTTTCTTTTTTAATTGTTAATGTTAATTATTGTTAATAAATTAAAGTAGCAGAAAATAAGGACTGTTTGTGAAATATTTTAATTTATTGCTGACGTTTCGTTAAGATTCTTAGCTTTTTCAGGTCTCTACAATAAAGTTACATTATAATTATTTACATTATTATCTATTATGTTTTGAATAAGACTATAAATTATACACCTAAATAATGTAAATAATTATAATGTAATTTTATTGTAGAGCCCTGAAGAAGTTAAGAATCTTAACGAAACGTCGGCAATAATTTAAAATATTTCACAAACATATCCCGCTACTTTAATTTAATAATATTCTGATGGACAAAAAAAATGAGTTAATAATGTTATATTTATTTTTTATAAGAAGAAGTTTTGTTGAACCTCATAGTTGTCAGCTCTATTATAAAGAATAAGAGATATTTATTTTTGTTTTTATGTTTATGTTTTATTTTTATATCTTTACTTTAATATGTTTAAAATTTAACTTGTTTATTTTATTTTATGAATAGTTCAAAATTCATATAGTGTATACATAAATATAAATAACGCATTTAGAGAGAAGCTATTTTATTTTTGAAAAAAAAAACGCATTTAGAAAAAAAAACCAAGCCATTTGTTTTTTTTTTCACAAAAAAACATGAACTTGTGAAAAAAAACACAAACGTTTTTTTCATTTACATCACTAGATATACCTAATAAATATTAAATTAATAAAATTAAAAAAGTATAAATGGTAACAGTATGTATTTTTCTTGGTATAAAAATGGTGTTTTCCCATGGTTTTGCCTTATTTCCAATGTCAGCCATGTTTGAAAAGGGCAAAAACAGGCTACTTCATTTTTGTGACCTATTGAACATATTAAGCAGTGGGGTATCCAGTGAGTATAATACATCCATGGGTCAAAGATATTTTCTTCTATTTATATTAGAAATCGTGTCCATCGTGATTATAATAAAATTAAACAAAATCGCAGGATAGTGGACAAAATAATTTGATTTATTAAATTAAATGTACGACGTTTCGTCTATAGATTTAGACTTTTTCAAGTACATACATAAAAATAACAATATTTATAATATTTATTTTTTATTTTCTTCTATGTTCGGTACTACGTTTACACGCTGTTTTTTTTTTTTTTTTTTATAAAAAAAGATTACAGTATTTATATTATGTAATATAAGTATTATGATAATATTAACAATACTGGAAAACTAACACACTAATCTACCGGATGTAAAAGGCAATTATTATTAGGTCGCTCCGTGCACGCGACTCCAATTCACTGTAAACTGCCCATATTTCATAGTTTAATTTGCATAGTTTCAATTTACTCAACAAGTATCTTTTATAAAACAGTACCGATCCAGAAGTTTTCGATGCTTACAAATTCAAAAATGTTTGTAATAGTGGAGGAGGTTCTCATATTTCTTCAGTCCGTAAATAATAATTCAAAGGAATAACAGCTTTCTCCGCTCCAAATTCTGCTAGAGTGACTCAGTAAAATATCACGGAAGTGGCGTGTCGCTTAAGCTTCACTGTCGACATTAATTTTTGACAAATTATCAAGGTGGTTAGAATACCTTGATAATTTGTCAAAAATTAATGTTGATGGTATTCGAATCTGAATGCTTAGCCATCTCTATAGAAAGTAGCGAGAACTATATTGTTTTTTTAAGGATCTGGCAACACTGCGCATCACCAATCCTATCTGCCATACTGATACCATATATCGGATATACGTCGGTTGTTAGAGAAATAACGTGTAATCCATTAGCTCAGCTTATATTACCATTGAAAATCGATGGTTATATATGAATTGAACGTGACAATTTTTTTCCACTTGTAAACCAATGTAAAAATCACCAAACATGTCGATGATTTATTTTGTAATTTTACAGCTTGTAAATTACAGTATAATAGACAGCTCTTAATAAACTGTAGGTATACAGTGTGTCCACAGACTCATCCTCAACATGGGGATCTCCGTTGTTATGGGAGATAGAGATTTGGTTAAATGAGACAAAATGTGCAGAATCTCCAGTACTACTACCCTGCGTAGTCAAACTTTCCATATTTTGCTTGGTTCGCGACCGACAGTTGAAAAACGAGATTTACCCATTTTCGTTTTTTGTTTATAACTCGCTTATTAAGTAAGTTAGAAAAAAAATATTTTCACTTTCTTAAGACCCTTTTTTATGAAGATTTCAAATCTCTTTTCATATTTTTATTTACTTTTATAGTTTTAGAGATACTTGTATTAACTTTGTTTTTTTAAATACACGTCAAAGATGGCCATGACACCATTCGAAAGAGATTTTTTTCTCTTTAAATTGATATGAGGGTTGATAGATTTATTTTCAAAAATAACAGAGTTATACATAAAACACTGATTTTTAATAGTAGGCTATGCTAAATTAATTGATAAAACAACAGAAGGCTTAGCAAACAGTTGAAATTCGCGTTGGCTTAGTAAACGGCTGTTTTGTTTTAGCTGTCAAAGTGTAGTGGGTAAATCTCGTTTTTCAACTGTCGGTCGCGAACCAAGCAAAATATGGAAAGTTTGACTACGCAGGGTAGTAGTACTGGAGATTCTGCACATTTTGTCTCATTTAACCAAATCTCTATCTCCCATAACAACGGAGATCCCCATGTTGAGGATGAGTCTGTGGACACACTGTATATGTCAATAAATTTTATGTTTAATCGATTTCCAATAATCCTAACAGTGGTTTAATTAATCCTAAATTCACTTATTAAATATATTTTTGGGTTATCAATTAATTCAAACATGGTTTTTATAGCAGTTTGTTAAATACCTTATATCAAGCAAATTTAATAAAATAATATGGCGTCAGTGTTAACGCTTTGTTAATGTCTACACTCTAATAACTTCTTGGTTTTGAAACTGTGGAAAAACTAATTCGACACAATTCTTTATAACAAAGTAGGTAACACATACACAAACTTATCAACAAGTTTACTGTACAGCTGTTAAAATATGAATGATTTCTCAAGAAATTTTTCTGTTGTTTTAGCAAGAGAAGTTGAGAAGTAAGAAAACAGAAGTCATTTTGAACATTTATTGAAAATAAAATATTTGAAATTGAAATAAAATTATAAAACACATTTATAAATTTCAAATAGGAAAAATTTTTTCTAGTTCACAATAAATTTTTGATTTTTTTAATATGCAGGGAAAATAAGTAAGACAAGCTTAAGGGTCCAAAGGGTGAAAGGCGATATTTTAGACGGTAAGAACCTCAGCTGTCGATGTCAAATGTCAATTTATTTATTAACATTTTTATCAAAACTTGATTAAATATCTATACAAAGGAACTGTCGGTAGGTACCTAATCTCGAGAACTACTGAATGGATTTGAAAACGATTTTCACCATTCGATAGCTTATAATAAACCAAGTTACTGTCCGGCCCAGCTTCACTAGGGTGCAAATCGAATTCAATCCAAGTTTGATTGAAATCGAATTTATATGTCAAAAACGGTATAAATATAATATTAAACCCAATAATATCTATTAATTAGTTGCAGGATAAAGCTTTATGTCTATATATTCGCGCTCGGACGAAACCGGACTGGGTATCTAGTTGTAAATAAACCGTAAATTATTAAAAAGCTTAAGATGCGGGCTAGCCGTTAAATATTAGAAATAAATGGCCAACTGCGTGTCGAGCCACGCAAAGAGTAGGGTTCCATACTATAAGTCATGCTAATATTACAATTTTGATAAAATAAAAACACATTCATAATTTACTTAAAAGGCCCTTTTCAACGATACCCCACAAGAATAAGTACAGAAAAATTATTTTTTGTCTACCGTTTGGTAAGACCTACAATTTTGATAAAATAAATAAAATAAAAACACATTTATAATTTACTCAAATGGCCCTTTTCAACGATACCCAACAAGAATAGGTACAAGAAAATTATTTTTTGTCTACCGTTTGGTAAGACCTACAATTTTGATAAAATAAATAAAATAAAAACACATTTATAATCTACTCAAATGGCCCTTTTCAACGATACCCCACAAGAATAGGTAATTGAAAAAGGTATTCACGACTTACATATAAATTTTGAGACATTGCGCTAATTAACTATAAGCAAAGTAAATACGTCCGATTCTTGACAGTTACTACAGCAAAAAAAAACAGTGCCATCTATGAGCTCGGATTGTCACTTGTCAACGGTGCAGCAACAATTGGCTATTATTGTCGAAGTGATTTTCCTTAGCTACTTACGTGAGAAAATTGAAAATATCAATCTGCTGATTACATATTATTATATATTATGTCAAAACTTTTTTGGCAACCTAAGCCGCGCACAGCGCTAGTGTTGATAGTTGAGATTCTCGCGGAGGGCAGGAGGAGAAATTCTTGCGGGGAGCTAATAAATCATAAATTCTTATCTCTGGAACTACTAAACCGATTCTAAAAATTCTTTCACTAATACAATGCTATACGCACGGAGAGAGATTCTATTAAATCATAATTTCATACCATCCGGGCGAATCCGGGACGGGCTGCTAGTAACCAATATTTCATAGTCTGCTCTGTTATGTTTCTATATTTACAATGAGATCAAACGACATTGGACAACATAGTATCCAACATCCGCATTGCAACAAATCTCGAACGAAAGTAGCTGAAATGCAAAAAAAGACATGACAAATATAAACGTTCGTAAATGCATTGTCGTTCAAGCACGGTTGCTGGAGGCATTGAAAGCGGCCGAATTCCCAACCTAACAAATGACCGAACAAAATATAGGCGATCAAATAGTTAATAGAGGGATGAGACTAAAAAGTAACGGGTGTAAATATAATCCTAGAACAACAAACAATGGATAAGTAAGTAATAAGTGTCAGTCGCAGACAAATTATTAACCAAAAAGTAAGTTATCGACTATGCCCTAAATGGAAAAAAGCAATTATTTCGATAAATATTACAAACAGTGCATTTTATGGGTGTGCCGTCAGTTGATCCCCGCAATTTGATCCCACGACATTTGATCCCACGACAATTGATCCCAACGACATTTGATCCCAACGACAATTGATCCCACGACATTTGATCCCAAAAAATTGTCTATAAACCGACAGAGCCTGATAAGTAATAAAGTTATTAAATTTTATTAATTTAATGAAATAATTTAATCGATTATTCTCTTTGTCGGGAAATTTGTTTGAATTAAATTTGTAGACGTTGTGATATATTTGTAATTACATTGTTATTAGATTTCTAACGAATGTAATAGTATAATGTGTTTATTATTTAATAATTCTTTAGAGATTATGTAATGATCAAGTTGAATAATTCACTTTTATTTATCATTGCCCGGGATACGTCGTAATTTTGTCAGATATTGTATTTTATGAATTAATAACAAATTATCACACTGACTTTTCATAAACTTTAATGGCATATTTAACAATTCGTTATAATGTGAAAAGCACGAAAGACCAAATTGACTGCACACCTGACGTTTCAAAGTTTCTATGTACAATAATTTTTCAACAAAATTTATAAAAAACAATATTTGACAAAATTACGACGTATCCCGGGCAATGATAAATAAAAGTGAATTATTCAACTTGATCATTACATAATCTCTAAAGGATTATTAACTCATAAACACATTATACTATTACATTCGTTAGAATTCTAATAACAATGTAATTACAAATATATCACAACGTCTACAAATTTAATTCAAACAAATTTCCCGATTAAATTATTTCATTAAATTAATAAAATTTAATAACTTTATTACTTATCAGGCTCTGTTAGTTTATAGACAATTTTTTGGGATCAAATGTCGTGGGATCAATTGTCGTTGGGATCAAATGTCGTTGGGATCAATTGTCGTGGGATCAAATGTCGTGGGATCAAATTGCCGGGATCAAATGTCATGGAACCCATTTTATGGTGTGGTCTTGTTTCAGTATCGGTGGTAAGACCAATACCTAAGTAGGTACTGTAGTTTCAAGCAAACATTTTCGCTAATAGGTCAAAAACTGCGCGATCTTAAGTAAAGAAATAAACATTTAAAGAATCTGTAACTGTAACAAGTGTCCTTTCATAATGATACCCCACTTGGTAAAAAAAATGACTCTAAATTTTTCGCTCCTTAAAATACACAAAAAATATTTTTGTGACTCTGACTCCTGGATTAGATGCGGACAGACAAGCTTTATAACTATGCCAAATTGCAAGTTGGGTAGCATATTATGTCGTTTCTCTGAAAATCGACTGTGACATACAAGCAGACAACGAAGTCTCACCATAAGAGTTCTGTTTTTTACAATATTTTTTGTACGGAACTCGAAAAAAATAAAGAAATAAAAATTCTTTTATTTTAGCTGGTTTCATAATTAAGTACGTTATAATCTAGAGATGGGCGGTCCGGGTCACAACGAAGATTCGTTCCAACCGGATCTCGTTCACCTAATGAACGGGTCTGACTGAACGGATCAGGTGATCCAGTAGCTCCATGATCTCTATGTGAGTATGCGCTACCGAAATTCCTTTTACGTACATTGTGTTAAGGCCCCCATACACCTCGTTCTTTTTTTACAGATTTCCCCGTCGGGTAAGTCGGTTGGAACGATAGAACGAAATCGGTTGACTCCACACACATCAGTTTTTTATAAACAGCCTGTTATAGGATCCGGTGATTCGGTCTTCTAAATGTGATGAATGATGATTTTTGATTATCGTATTTATTTTATTAATTTTAACGCGCGTTTATTTGTTATTAATAATAACAAAATTTATATAATATTCTTTCAATGTAGATACCTACATTAATGTCACATTTATTTAAAAAAAAACTCAAAATTTTCAAATGAAAATAAAGATCTGGATACATTCTACATGCCACATTTATAGAAAAACACAAACTTTATACTTTATAGAGTAAGAATAGAATGTACTGGTAGTTTTAAACTTTATTTCTTACCTGATAAGGACCTATCAATTTCGTTCATCGTTCGTCAGTCAGTCGGTCTCGGAGTTGGTAGGTACGCGTTAAACCATTTACCTGCAAACTGAACCAGATCCGATTGGGAACTGAAATCAGATTCGTTCATAATCGTTCACTTATTGGACCCGTTCACAGTGAACGGGTCCAGCGTGAACGACACATCTCTATTATAATCCCTATTAGATATCAAAGCCACAAACGCATTTGTGTTAAATTTATTTCAATTCGTTATTTACAGAGATACAAATTTTCCAATTTTAATACCTGCTTACGTCACTAACGTCGATCGCGTGGCTCCAGCGTAGGGCGCCGTGCGCATAGGCGTTAAAGACGTCAGTCGCTCGAAAGGAAAAATAAAGGTGTGGCCTACCTTAATCAACTTTAATTTATTATAGAGCCGTTTTAAGTGGTAGACAAAAAAAATCTAACGGCATTATTTGTTAGACGGCGCTCAATTTAACAAAATCAGTATACCTACTACTATATCTAAGAGTCTTACTGATATAGTGTTGTGAATGTAATTTTACTTCTTCCTACTGCTAAACTGCCTTTAATTATTATTTATTACATATTCGCTTTTCACCGTTAATAGCTATCATAGATATTTTAAAATGTCAATCACAGGTTGTGTTAGGTTGGCATTACAATTCGCAGTGTGTTGCTATTTCATTTAATAACATTCAATATAACACGATATTCGTTGACATATAGTTACACTAGTTTTTGTTAGCGGCTTCACTCACGTGATTATCGATTTTACACGTAAATTTGCTCGCTTTAATATCAGTTTTGACCCGTATAAAAAGTACACTAGTTATACTATTGAACATAATTTGAAAGTGTACCAAATTTCATAAAAATCACTCATAATATTTTGGGTATGTTCGTAGAAACAGGCAGGCAAAAATTTGGAGAACGCGTTCTCCCATCTAGGTAGCAGACCAAATACTCAAATAACTCGCGTCACGTTAAAATTTTATTTATATGCATTAATGATAGGAATTTCTTTTGATTAACCATTTCTGAGTTCAACGCCAACAAGGTGGGTATCTACCACAGTTTAAACGTAGGTATACAGAAGTTTATCCACTCGGCAATATTTCTGTGACAAGAAATTCAGTGCGCATGCGTCGACCTAGTATAGTTTTGAAGACAGAACCGGCATATTATATTTATGTACAGTGTACCAACTGTGATTTATCTCTATAGCCTATGCACAAATCACGAGCTAATGTGTCAATGGCACTGAATCAGGTCTTGTTCTATAGAAACACAGTCACAGGGCGCTGGCTTCTCATTGGCTGCCTAACGCGCATGTCCGACGGTGGTATAGAGTAAAAAAAACAAAACTTGGTAACAGAACATCAAAGGTGCCGACAGTAAGTGAAATCACTGTATCTGTTCTGTAAGCTTTACACTGTTGTATCTACTATCTATTTTTACGCATTTTTGTACATCAGAATCGTGCAGCCAGTATTTGCAAGAAAAGAGGAGTCCGTGTCGTTCAACGACATGTCGTTTCTCTATGTCAAGTTCATGGCATTCTTACCATCGCTAATAGTATCAGTCGCTTTCATAATAAATCGCATATACCTACGTCTACGAGGTGTGACCAAAATCTTGTAAGGATTTGGTTTCACTATAATTTTATATAAAATTTAACATTTTTTGGGATTGAAAATAATGGAGATCATTAAAATAATGTTGTTTATGTGACGTTACCCTTACTCAGTTATAAGAAGTAATGTAATTCAATTCACAGGTCTACAACAATTAGATAGGTTGTTTTCAATTTTTTCAATTTAGACTACAATTATAATCCTAAAAATTTCAAAATTAACGGCGAAATGTTTTTTTAAATATCTTTAAAAACTACAGAGTTATACC
Organism: Mongoloraphidia duomilia; assembly: GCA_039654895.1. Taxonomy (NCBI): domain Eukaryota; kingdom Metazoa; phylum Arthropoda; class Insecta; order Raphidioptera; family Raphidiidae; genus Mongoloraphidia; species Mongoloraphidia duomilia. Next base: position 20,109,558 of record CM077521.1, on the reverse strand, counting down.
ACTTTAAAGTTCAAATTTGAGAATTCTATCGCTTTGCGTGGACGTCACGCGGCACACTGCGACCCGTTAATCACACATACTTACACAACGCAACGAACGAGCTTGCACGCTTGGTCGTCAGTGCCGCGTGACGCCATAGACTTCGCTCAATCTCGTTTGCAGCTCACTCACTAAAAATATAATATAAAAATATATAAATAAAATATAAAAATATCGAAATAGGTAATTCTTTCAGAGCATCTTGAAAGTTATCATTATTGTCGCTATGTGGTAATAGGATTATTATTAGTATTTTAGTCACGAAGTACAAACGTGTTTGTTTGGATCCCGAATGAAATAAATAAATAAAATGGAAACTATCTAATGGCATCTTTTTAGAAGAATGATCCATTATGATACGGTGCTTATAATGCTTCTGGAAAGGTGTAATTTTTGTAAAATTTCGCGTAGTTCGCGATAAGCTGCCGTCGAGGACAAATATTACTATAAATTGGAAGTTAGTTTAGTAACATTGTTTTTTCTAGAAAACAAGTGACCTGTAGGTATGCGAACTGTCAAAATTGTTGTGCATAATGATTTTACTAATAATATGTTTAAAAAAATTCGACTGATGACCAGTCCTATACTTCCCACCTAGTAAATATTTGCAAAAAATAAACACTTTTTTTTTTTATTCTTTGACTAGGCCCAAATAACCTTAGCTGTTGGTGGTCTTTAAAACTGTCATGGAACAGTTCATGACAACAGATAATATTCTTTATCTAAGGTTGCCAATGCTAATTTATATTCATACTCTATGGTTGCGCGCTCGTTTTAATTCCGGTGCGACGTAATTCATTATCATTGCCAAGTGCCTCTTGTGATCGGCTTGATGTCGATTCTTGCTAGTTTGCTTGAACCGCGGCTCGCAGCCAGTTTCGCCGAGACGGAATCACATATCTCGGGACGAGCTGGGGTTTTATGGATAATTATCGCCCATCGGAGTCCCCCAGAGCTTTAATTATCTTCAATTAATCAAAAACAGCTAAGTAGATATTTGTAAATAATTTAGAACTAATATAAGTGATGAATGAATGTTGCGTGAAAATTATAAGCATGAGTTTATAACATGGCCGTCTGTCATTTTAGAATAAAAAGATTCATAAAAATAAAATAAATGATTAATGCTGTCAGCAGCGTCATTTACGATATTACGTTTAATTATAGATAAAATTTAATATATAAAATTTAATATTTTAATATAACCTGTTGATCAGTGTTGTATTTTAAAAATACACCGACCACGTGTATGATAATAATTGTGGAATAAAATCTGGATATATTTTGCCAATCATATACAATCAATTCATGGCGTAGTTGTATTTTAACGGAATTGAATATAATATAAAATTAATCAAAGATATTTTGATTCGCACAAGCGATTTGATAATCAAAATAATATGGCTTTAACAAACTAATGTATAGTGGAATGAAGTATTCCCCAATTTGGTATATCATCAATCTTTACAAATTGGTGGAATTTGTTAATTAATTAATTGAAATAAGATTGTACTGTTCCTTTGATCGATAATTCTAACCTGTAAAAATCATCTGTCTATTTTCTTATGTCACAGATGGGTTATTCTCACCTGTGTTTAACTAAGGTAATTTTTCATTATTATCAACTAATTTTGGTTTCTATTGTGATCTAGTGTGTTTATAAAGAGATAGCACTATTATTGATTAATTTTTCATGTAACTTTGGTTGCCTAATACACTGGGTCTACACATTAACTCTAATTATGCATTTTTATAATTGATAAAAATTGTTCAGTACCAATCTGAGATTTTGATACAGATAGAGATTTGTAAATTATAATGCTCTTCAGCGGTTTTCAACTTTTTAATGTGTTGAGTTAAGCAGTATGTCTGTTTAACTGATTTAAATTGTTATTGCAGTAACGTTTGTGATTTGTAAAATTCTTGTTAAATTTATAGCAAGTTAATATATTATGATTGTTAAAGATACATAAAATTGTTTTTTTTCATGTATGAATGAATTAATTGATGAGAACCTTTGGATCTGAATAAGTTTAGTGAAGATTGTTCGAATCAATCTAAGACATTTTTGTTCAACTAAGCATCTCTCACTGTTAATATTAGAACAGTGAACTTCATTAAAATAAGTATAACCTTTTGTAGAAAACATATTTCACTTTGTCTCGATAACAAGGACCCTCAATTGAAGTTCCACCCCTTTCTTTCAACACTTTGGACGAGTAAACATCCAAAGATAAATTAATGTGGGGAACCCAACCCTACCTTTATGCTGATAAACTTCGAACATCCAAATTCAGTTATAATTTGTAATTGTCGACAGCATAAAAATTATTCCACCACAAAACACAATTTAATTTTTATTCTTTGAAAAAAGCATGGCCCTCTTTTTTGTTTGGTGATCTACTGATGGCTAACTTAATATAGCAAAAATCATGGTTACCTTGATTTACGTACAATTTTTATTTTTTTTAGTAAAATATTTTTTTTCTCGAAAACTATACACTTTAGTGAAAAAAAATATTTACATTTTTTTCATATTATAACATCTAGAATTCATTTATATTTTTTTTTACCTATGTTAATACGTGACATTGAGGACGTTTTTTTGAATATCACAGGATCCACTGAACCGATTTGACTCAAAATCTAATCAGATCTAAGTTAAAGGCACACAAACACAATAGAACAATCGGCATGCCCGTATGTTGTTCCGTTCTTAAGATATCGAAGGCGAAAAATTGACCACACACACACACACACACACACACACACATCCACACACACACACACACACACACACACACACACACACACACACACACACACACACACACACACACACACACACACACACATACATACATACAGACATCAGTCAGAAAATGATCTTAAACGATTGCTAGGGTCTCAAAACACGAAAATCTGTTAAAATCTCGAAATATTTTTTTCGGACTAAATCCATTACTTCCCTACCATAGTAGAGGTGGGAAGTAAAAACGTTAATTGGTCTTGAATTATTAAATAATACATGTTTGTAATTGTTAGTTAACAGTTTTGGGCATTGTAATTTTTTTTATAATTTGCACTGTTAAATTCGAACATACGTTTGTAGTATTATATGGTTCTTACATAATTTACAGAGGTTGTCGTTCATCGGAAATTTTATAATTTAATTAAACGAGGCTATAATCTATTGTAAAAGAAATAATAGCTCCTGATATAGACAGATCCCAAGGGACAGCGTATATAATATCCAGATACACGGTAGTGTGTCAGCCAAGTTCGGCAACACTAAATGTGTGTATATTTACATGAACCATTCCAAGCTAATTTCGACCTCCCCCCCATAACTAAAAAAATATTAGACCTACACACCTGCAATTTTGCATGTCTAATAAGGCCCAACACATACAATCCCAAATTTATGAATAAACCTATTATACTTAGTTCTTGAGTTATTAAGGCCAGAAAAGTGCCATTTTTATCACTCACTCATTCACTGATATTTTGAGTATCTACACTAATATACTATACTATACTATTATACTATACCTACTAATATTATAAATTACAGGCAAGTACGCGAAGCGAGAACAACGACAGGCGACTTCGCTTCGCAGGGGGAAAATTTCTCGCGGGGGGTTGGCTAATACATCATAAATTCTTATCTTTGGAACTACTGAACCCATTATAAAAATTCGAACCCATTATAAAAATTCTTTTATTAATAGAAAGCTACACTATCCCTGAGTGATATAGACTACATTTTATTTTGATAAATTTCTCGCGGAGGGGGGGATAATTTCTGTGGGATGCTAACAAAACGTAACTCTGAAATTCTTTTGAATTTTAGCGTATAGACGGAATCCTACAAATATTATTAACACCACCAACTCGACTTCACTTCGCAGGGAGAGAATTTCTCGCGGGGGGATATTAAATCATAAATTCTTAGCATCCGGGCGAAGCCGGACGGGAGTAACTTTACAAAAAGTATTGAGATCCCACCAAAAACCAAGTTCGGTACAAAAACAGCTTCGTCGAAAAAAGAATTGAGATCTAAGTGGGTGCCAAGTTTTCACACACGATTCATTTATTAGTGTATTTGCCATATGGCACATACACTATTGACGTCGGTCGGATGGCGGGACCTAGAGGTCGGACCAAAATTTCTCGACGTTTCATAGCCTCCTGAACAATTTGGCACCATTTTTGGAAATGTATATATATAATATATTTATATATATGTGTGTGTGTGTGTGTGCGGGTGTGTGTGCGGGCAATAACTTTCGAAAGAGTTAATTGATTTTGACGAAATTTGGTAGGCACGTTGAAATCCATCACCGCACGAAGCCTATTTAAAATGGGCCCAATCGAACTATTTTAAGGGTGCTTTTTAGGGGTTGAAAAATGTTTTTGGGCCCAAAAATGCCGAAAAAATTCTCAGATCGTTTCAAAATTGAAATTTAACCCTTTAGTAATGATTAAAATGTGGTGCTAAAATTTTAATAAAATCGGCCCGACAGGACCGGACTTACAAATTTTATGAAAACACTAGTTGCGGATAGTGCTTTACTTACTGAAGGGTGTATTTAATTTGGTACCGAGGTTTCATTGATAAAAATATTGAAATTAAGAAAAAAAATATTATTTTAAGGGATGTATTAAGGGGTTAAACTTTTTATTTTGTTCAAAAACAAACTTAAGTTCACATAATAAAGCCACAATGCCAGTATTAGCAAATACACTATATTGTCGGCAGTCGGCAGGGTTTTGGCACTGCGACCCGAGTTTTTTTATAATCTATATATATAAAACAGTTCCGTTACTGACTGACTGACTGACTGATTGACTGACAGACAACGCCCAGGTCAAACCGCTGAAGATATAAACTTGAAATTTAGACAGTAGGTTCCTTTTGTGACGTAGGCACCCACTAAGAAAGGATTTTTTGAAATTCAACCCCTAAGGGGGTTAAATAGGGGTTGAAAGTTTGTATGGAAATTCGTCATTTTTGAAGTTAGAAGCATGAAATTTTGCACAAAAGTTTCTTATATAACGTAGGTAAGCACTAACAATTTTTTTTTGAAAATTCATCCCCTAAGGGGGCTAAAAAGGGGATGACAGTTTGCATGGAAGTTCGTCATTTTTGAAGTTAGAAGCGGATGACATTTTGCATAGGAGTTCCTTATATTACGCAGGTGAGCAATAAAGAAAGGACTTTTGACTCAAGTATTCATTCCCCTAAGAGGGCTAGATAGGGGATGAAAGTCTCGTATGTAAATTCGTCATTTTTGAAGTTGACAAGCATGAAATTTATGCAAAGCAGTTTCTGATATAACGTAGGTCAGCACTAAGAATTTTATCTTTGAATATTCAACCCCTAAGTGAGCTAAAAAGGGGATGCAAATTTGCATGGAAGTTCGTCATTTTTGACAGTTAGAAGCATGACATTTTGCACAGGAGTTCCTTATATTACGTAGGTGAGCAATAAGAAAGGATTGTTGAAAATTCATCCCCTAAGAGGGCTAAGTAGGGGATGAAAGCTTGTATGGAAAGTCGTACATTTTGAAGTTACAAGTATGAAATTTTGCAAAGACGTTACTTATATTACGCAGGTGAGCACTAAGAATCGTCGATTTTGAAAATTCAGCCCCTAAGCGAGCTAAATAGTGGATGAAAATTTGCATGGAAGTTCGTCATTTTTGAAGTTAGAAGCATGACATTTTGCACAGGAGTTCCTTATATTACGTAGGTGAGCAATAAGAAAGGATTTTTCGAAATTCAACCCCCAAGGAGGGTTAAATAGGGGATGAACGTTTGTATGGAAATTCGTCATTTTTGAAGTTAGAAGCATGAAATTTTGCACAAAAGTTTCTTATATAACGTAGGTGAGCACTAAGAAATTTTTTCTTGAAAATTCATCCCCTAAGGGGGCTAAAAAAAGGAGTCGCATAGAAAGTAATTGCATGAGAAGTTCATGTACATTATTTGAAAGTTGAGAACGCGATTGACATATTTTCACAGGAGTTCCTTATATCACGTAGGTGAGCAATAAGAAATATTAATAATATTCGAGCGAAAGAGCGAAGCGAGTGAGTATCTCTATCTATATATTGTGACATTTTGTGCCGAAATTTTTCAATTTTAGAAATAACCTTAATTATATTTTTAAAATTATCTAATCTAATCTAACTAATATTATAAATGTGAAAGTTTGGATGTATGGATGGATGTTTGTTGCCCAATCACGCCAGAACGGCTGAACGGATCTGGATGAAATTTGGCACAGAGATAGATTATAGTCTGGAATAGCACATAGGCTACTTTTTATCCCGGAAAAATGTACGGTTCCCGTGGGATAGTTTTGTTTTTGTTTTTCACAGAGCAAGGATCGACATGATTTTTTGCATAGTGGTAGTTTAGGGGTCAGATAATGTTATAGGCTACTTTTTATCCCGGAAAAATGTACGGTTCCCGTGGGATAGATTTGTTTTTGTTTTATCTTTGGAACTACTAAATCGATTTTAAAAATTCTTTCACTAATAGAAAGCTACGCAGGGGGGCAGATTTTCGCGGGGGATAACAAATTAGGGGGAAGATTCACGCAGGGGATAACAAATTAGGGGGGAAGATTCTAGCGGGGGGATAACAAATTAGGGGGAAGATTCACGCGGGGGATAACAAATTTAGGGGGGGAGATTCTCGCGGGGGGATAACAAATGTAATGTATTATTAATATTCGAGCGAACGAGCGAAGCGAGTGAGTAATGTATCAATAAAATTCGAGCGAACGAGCGAAGCGAGTAAGTATTGTATTATTAATATTCAAACGAACGAGCGAGGCGAGTGAGTCATGTATTAATAAAATTCGAGCGAACGAGCGAAGCGAGTGAGTTATGCATTAATAATATTCAAGCGAACGAGCAAAGAAGGAATTAATAATATTCAAACGAACGAGCGAAGCGAGTGAGTAATGTAGGTGTTAATAAAATTCGAGCGAACGAGCGAAGTGAGTGAGTAATATATTAATAATATTCAAGCGAACGAGCGAAGCGAGTGTCTAATGTATTAATAAAAGCCGAGCGAACGAGCGAGCGAGTGAGTTATGTATTATAAAATTCGAGCGAATAAACACGACCAGTCCGGCTGCGCTTCGCAGGAGGAGAATTTTTCGGGCAGGGGATAATAAATTGTAATCGTCAAATACGTGGGCGAAGCCACGAGGTAACGGCTAGTATTATTATAATATAAAACGAGAAAACTTGCCAAGTGAAAAATTGGCAGCCACTTAGAACTCAATTCTTTTTTCGGCGAAACTGTTCTTTGTACCGAACTTGGGTCCCTTTTCACATTTATGTTTTTGGTGGGATTATAATGTAGCTACCATATCTATTTGTGTTACACATAATAAGTTTTAAACTATATCTGCGGCTAATAGGTAAAATCACTTATGTCAAGCTCTTTCTACTCTTTCGATATCTTCGATCAGATTTTCAAGGTTCCGTGCCTCCGTATGGAACCCTATTACCCTGCCTATGATCTCTGTCTGTCTGTCTGTCCTTCCGTCACAGCTAGGGTTCTATCTCACGAACGGTAAGATGTAGCAAGTCGAAATGTTCACAGATTGTGTGTTGTTGTAGCATGAATCCTAACAAACAATAATTAGAAGTAAATAATCAATTAATCAATTATTGTTTTTCATATTGAGAAGTGAATCGCATTATACACCATATTATAAATCTATTGGAATCAAACCATTATAACTAGTGACGACTGGCGTCATCTATACTCTATTATTTATAACTGTCAACCGTGAGGTTCGAGTTTACACTGTTTTCATAGACCCCTCATGGCGCGAGTTCCACACGCACTTGATGACCGGTTTTTTAACTCTATTTTGTGTAAGTGAAGCTGTACACTTAAGATGCAGTACGCATGCCGCAAATACTTTGAAAAGCATTTAGGGCCAGTGCAGCGCACGCAAACTTATACTTTTTGTATAGAAAACGCGCAATTGCTGCGTTTGTTTCGCGTTCGCGCGCCTGCGCGTGAAGAGTACAGCCTCATATTATTCCATGGCATAAGTGGCGCAAATCTGCGACTGAGTTTGCTATGTGTTTTCGACAATTCGCAGGTTAGTGATAGTGATACTGAACACATCAGTGTGCGGCCTTACACTGTTGCGGTAGCTGCATCTGACGATCTATAACAAGCGACTTTATCGCATATTCGTGATACAGAAAGTAGCATGTGTGCACTGTACTTAAATTCTCCCATAAAATCTGCATATTCTACGCGCATCGGAGAAATAATTTGCAGCGAGGTGCATTAAGGTACGTGCAGTACGCAGCTGGGATTCTAGATGGTAGCATGTATGGTAGATGGTGGCTGAAATTATAAGCGCTTATAGGTTTGCACAACGAAGCTTTGATACAAGCTTAAATCGCGTTTGAAATGTCAGATAGCGAAGACGAATATTTGTGTTCTTCTGCTACAAAGTGGTATATTTTAAATACAAATTTGAGTGGGAGTTATCATGTCTACCCTATTAATAGAAAACGATCTAAACATGACGAATTTCATCATTTATACTAAGAATTAAAATTTTACCCAAACCGGTTTTTTGAATATTTACGTAACCTAACACTTTTAAATACGTCTTAGAAAAAACTCAAAACAAATTAAATAAAAACTGGCAAAATGTCACTTATTAAATTAGTCACATCCATTCCGAAACTTGTAACGGTCATTTGACAGTTGTCACACGTTGATTGTAGTAGCCAGCGCGCTGAAAGAATGGTGAGATACATTCTTGTATCTTCCAGCTCTTGTAACAGCGATTATACCTGCTACACTCACTGCTTCGTTGTGTACGCTCGCATATATAACAATGCATTAATTTAAGCAAGCCCTGCTATGATCTACGCTACCATCTAGAATCCCAGCTCCATACTGCACGTACCTTTATGCCGTGTATCTGAAATATTCCATCAGTTCTTTTTTGCGGCGCGAAGCACGACGCATGTATACAAAAAGAGAACGATTTGAAGTTTATCGCTTTTATTCAAGAAATTGAACGATATTTTCAACTAGCTAACATCGATGAACTGTGACATAATTAATATGGACGAAAATAAGACAAAAGACGTTCAATTGATTCAACTTTTGCGCAACCATCATTGTTTACGCTGATTAAAAACGTTTCATCCCGACATAAAATATAAATTTAACTTACGTTTTGAAACGGCTTATTAATCCTCGAGTGTATCGTGGATCTCCCATCAATGAAAAAATACAACACCGTCTATGTCTACTACACGAGCATCTTGAACGACATATCAAGTAAAATTCATTTCAAACTATATATCACCATTTATTTAGGTTTAAAATCAACTTCGATGAATTAATTCCATTGTCGGAAGTTACCTCGTTGAATCTGATTGGCAGTACTGTCATATAGGATCGAACAATGAATTGGGTGATTAAATCATCAATAATGTTATTTTATCACAAATTCGACTTAACCAGTTCTGTCTTTTGGCCACATATAGATACTACCTATACTACATATATGATACATTATATACAGCCTCCCAATATCCCGTATCAGAAGGATCAATAAGTAATACGAGTACGTAAAAACGGGCCAGCTATAGGTCAGTTCAATGGGAAACATTCTAATGCCACTATAGAAATCGCGCATTTTATTGAAGTGTAACTTCTTATGTTAATTCGGGCCATTTAACGCGTTAAATGTTTAACGCTAACGGTGTAAACATGACAACTAGAAACAACAGATAATAAAGGATGTAATTTATAAATGATACATTTTTAGAGTTTTGGGTCTCCAAGTCACTATATGAATATTATGAAGTATTAGAAATACCTTATATTTTTTATGTCCGTCTTGTGACTTCCTGTGTTTTAACACGACGCGTTTCAGCAACGAGTTGCTATCTTAAGGTGTGGTTAAATTTTTTGAAAAATTACATATTGAGTATCCGTAACACGTTATAACATGCGTATTATGTAGTGGATTGTGGAGTACTGATTTAAATTTCGAAATTTAAATCAGTAACATTTGGTTATTTCATAAGAAGTTACACTTACTGCGAGTGCTACACATTTTTTTATTTCGATCACGTTTTGATCCTTACCATCTGACCGATTCGATTTGATTAAAACAGGATATCAGAAGAATTTTCTTAACTGTATGTCGTAGTCTTTTACAATTTGTTTGTGAACATTCTTAGCGTAACCCGAAACGTGGGCTTTTATTGTAAAACTTGTTCAGATAGTTATATTTGGCAAAGGTTCTTACGAAATATAATATTCGTTGAATATTATGTTTACCTTCTGTCAGTGAAGAAATAATAATACTCGACTCTGCCATATTACAAAAAGTAGGGATCGGATATGTAGTCTCAGAGCTTTTTTGTAATATAAGTGCATTCACGTGTTTATTTATTTTCAAGGACGAAAATTAAAAATTGCATAGCACTTATCAGTGACAACAAATAAAAGTCGTGCATACGCAGATCAAAAGTTACGTGTTTTCATCCTTTGAGCAATTCATTTTTTGATTCTTTTCGGGTCGAAAGTAAGTGAAAGTGGTGCCATCCTATACACGTGGTTGTAAACTACATCTGACAGTTCGCCTAACCTACAATATTATAGTGTTTTTATCACTTATTGCCAAATTACGTGTATAAATTGTAACGTTGCACTTTCAAAACACTTATAATAATAATAATAATAATAATAATTTATTGACCAAAAAAAACAAGATCAAAAGGGGTAAACGAGTTCAGCATAAAATGCTGGTTTTCAACTCACCCTCACACAAAAAGTACCGTGTATATAACTCGGACGAACTTGGCGTTTGCGATTCGTGTGATTGACATCTTTATGCGACTAACACACTCGTTGCAAACGCCAACTTTCCGCCCTTCTAAAACAATGTATTATTGAATATTCCTTTACTATGTTAACTTTATTTAGTAAAACTTTCGTTCAGTTACGCATGTCTAAGTCACATCACGTCACGTCCAATCGAAGAATCGTGCATATATCCCAACGCTATTGCAGAACATTGCGTCATCCCAAACAGACAACTTGGTATATCATAAATATACCAGTACACACAACGGGATGCGTGGCGTAGGGGTATCGCAGTTGCTTTATACGCAGTAGGTCGCTGGTAATATTTTACCATGTCAAACTTAGCGGGGTGTGCACTTTTAGCTTTGCAGAGTACTTTAAAAGCGTTTAGGGTTAGGGCAAAAAGTTTCACTTGGATCGTGATTCGTGGTTTCATAAAACCGCACCCTAGTTTTGTTTTTGTCTTTTTAGGATTCCATACTAAAATGGTAAAAAATTAAACCCTTTTGGTGAGACTCCGTTGTCTGTCCGTCTGTCTAATCTGTCAATGGCCTGTGAGTCAAAGGAAGTTTTAAGTTTTAATCGTCTCCTGATGCTGGATAAGCTTGTACGGATAGCGAAATGTGCGTCGAGAAAAAAGCGTAAATGGTGTGGTGTTTTGTGATTATTTTTAAATATTCATTGTCTTCACACCAAAGCTTCCAGCTCTCTTCAAGAGATTCATGTATTAAGGTGTGATGCGTTTAAAGGTACGTGCAGTATGGTGCTGGGATTCTAGATGGTAGCGTAGATCATAGCAGGGCTTGCTTAAATTAATGCATTGTTATATATGCGAGCGTACACAACGAAGCAGTGAGTGTAGCAGGTATAAGCTCTGTTACAAGAATGTATCTCACCATTCTTTCAGCCCGCTGACTACTACAATCAACGTGTGACAACTGTCAAATGGCCGTTACAAGTTGCGCAATGGATGTGACTAGTTTAATAAATGAAATTTTGCCAGTTTTTATTTAATTTGTTCTGAGTTTTTTCTAAGACGTATTTAAAAATGTTAGGTTCCATACGTAAATATTCAAAAAACAGATTTGGGTAAAATTTTAATTCTTGGTATAAATGATGAAATTCGCCATGTTTAGATCGTTTTCTATTAATAGGGTGGACATGATAGCTCCTACCCAAATTTGTATTTAAAATATACCATTTTTTAGCAGAAGACCACAAATATTCGTCTTCGCTATCTGACATTTCAAACGCGATTTAAGCTTGTATCAATGTATCAAAGCTTCGTTGTGCAAACCTATAAGCGCTTATAATTTCAGCCATAATCTACCATACATGCTACCGTCTAGAATCCCAGCTGCGTACTGCACGTACCTTTAGACAATTAGGGGTTTAAACAGCACTATGTGATTTTTAGCGATAATCGACGGAAAGTGTGAACGTGTATTATGTAAGTGCTTGTTCATGTTCCAACAATGTTTCTTGTAGACATGATATGAGCGCATTAGATTGATGACAGTGTTTTAGATCCTTTCACTCACACTGCGCTGCAACTGTGACGAATGAATCCCAGAAGCGTTAGTTGAGACAGTTGACTTATGTACACCGAATATGACGAATAGCCCACTAATTTTAATGGAAAGATTTTATTTATTCGAGAAAAACTCTATTTTATTTGTCAAGAAAACATTTCTTTTCGCCTTCTTTTATTTATCTGCCCGGGTTATCTGGGTCCAGTACCAATTCAATTATGACGTCATTCATCTTTAATATAATTGCAACCAAAATATTTTTTTGGTTTACTGTAGAATTTCTAATTTCCTTTATGATCGTAGTTTAATAATTCGTCGTAACTTCATTTCTAAATTTAATAGAATTTTCCTCCCAGTTTTCACTATTTTATCAAAATGGATAAAAAATATGCGACTGCGGAAAAGTTTGCGCAAAGCAAACGATTCATCCAGCATACTCATTACTTGATAATTGATAATCTTTGTTGGATGTATTATCCTTTGAGGAGGACAGTCCTCCTTTGGTGAGATTTGTCCTCCTCAGTGATATAGTGTCCTCCTATGTCCTCCTTTCCAGTGATAGTGTCCTCCTATGTCCTCCTTTCGAATGATAACGTCATAACGACCCCTGCACTTGTCCTACTTTTTAACGATTTCAACTAATGTTTTTGTGGTTCTGTACTATGGGTAGACAATCTCATAACCGGTAGAGTAGTCACAGCATTCTTTAATGATTATATTATTTATATTATTATACAACAAATACGAATACGGCTATGGACTGTTAGATGGCGCCACTCCTGTGTGTTTCACTCTTAGATTATTACGTCTAGAGTCTAGATAATAAATAGACTGCAAAAGTAGTTTTTTTTTGTGTCCAGGTGGTGTCCTCCTTACCAATTTTAAAATTCTGGTCACCTTAATATTACCCACATAACACATGTGTGACATATTATATTATTATATTACAGCCCCTGTATAAATAAAATAACGAAAACTATAACATCATTTAAAAAAACTCGGGTCGCAGTGCCAAAACCCTGCCGACAATATAGTGTATTTGCTAATACTGGCATTGTGGCTTTATTATATGAACTTAAGTTTGTTTTTGGACAAAATAAAAAATTTAACCCCTTAATACATCCCTTAAAAAATATTTTTTTTCTTAATTTCAATATTTTTATCAATGCAACCTCGGTACCAAATTAAATACACCCTTCAGTAAGTAAAGCACTATGCGCAAACTAGTGTTTTCATAAAATTTGTAAGTCCGGTCCTGTCGGGCCGATTTTATTAAAATTTTGGCAGCACATTTTAATTGTAACTAAAAGGTTAAATTTCAATTTTGAAACGATTCTGAGAATTTTTTCGGCATTTTCGGGCCCAAAAACATTTTTCAACCCCTAAAAACTACCCTTAAAATGGTCCGATTGGGCCCATTTTAAATAGGCTTCGTGCGGTGATGGATTTCAACGTGCCTACCAAATTTCGTCAAAATCAATTAACTCTTTCGAAAGTTATTGCCCGCACACATATATATATATATAAATATATATATAAATATATATATATATATATACATATATAAATAGACATTTCCAAAAATGGTGCCAAAATGTTCAGGAGGCTATGAAACGTCGAGAAATTTTGGTCCGACCCCTAGGTCCCGCCATCCGACCGACGCCAATAGTGTATGTGCCATATGGCAAATACACTAAAAACTCGGGTCGCAGTGCCAAACCCTGCCGACAATATAGTGTATTTGCTAATACAGGCTTTGTGGCTTTAATACGTAAACTTAGTTTGTTTTTGGACAAAATAAAAAATTTAACCCCTTAATACATCCCTTAAAATAATATTTTTTTTCTTAATTTCAATATTAATATCAATGCAACCTCTGTACCAAATTAAATGCACCCTTCAGTAAGTAAATCACTATTCGCAAACCAGTGTTTTCATAAAATTTGTAAGTCCGGTCCTGTCGGGCCGATTTTATTAAAATTTTAGCAGCACGTTTTGATTTTTACTAAAAGGGTAAATTTCAATTTTGAAACAATTCTGAGAATTTTTTCGCTATTTTTGGGCCCAAAAACGTTTTTCAACCCCTAAAAACCACCCTTAAAATAGTCCGATCGGGTCCATTTTAAATAGGCTTCGTGCGGTGATGGATTTCAACGTGCTTACCAAATTTCGTCAAAATCAATTAACTCTTTCGAAAGTTATTGCCCGCCACACACACACACACTCACACACACTAACACACACACACACATATATATATAAATATATAAATATATGTATATATAAACAGACATTTCCAAAAATGGTGCCGAAGTGTTCAGGAGGCTATGAAACGTCGAGAAATTTTGGTCCGACCCCTAGGTCCCGCCATCCGACCGACGTCAATAGTGTATGTGCCATATGGCAAATACACTAATAAAATAAAATGCTTTCTGCCGAATGTACGTTTTGAGACAATAGTCCCAGAGCCGACCGTGTGAAACTCCCCGGTAAAAAATAATAAGATGAGTGTCGTATCAGATGAAAGAGAGTAAAATCCTTACACAAAAAGTACAATTTACCACCCGTCATCCTGGCGGGGGCCGCTGGCCGCCCCTTTGAAAATTGAAAATTTTTGACAAAAGCCACCCGGGACAAAATAATAAGATGAGTGTCGTATCAGATGAAAGAGAGTAAAATCCTTACACAAAAAGTACAATTTACCACCCGTCATCCTGGCGGGGGCCGCTGGCCGCCCCTTTGAAAATTGAAAATTTTTGACAAAAGCCACCCGGGACAAAATAATAAGATGAGTGTCGTATCAGATGAAAGAGAGTAAAATCCTTACACAAAAAGTACAATTTACCACCCGTCATCCTGGCGGGGGCCGCTGGCCGCCCCTTTGAAAATTGAAAATTTTTGACAAAAGCCACCCGGGACAAAATAATAAGATGAGTGTCGTATCAGATGAAAGAGAGTAAAATCCTTACACAAAAAGTACAATTTACCACCCGTCATCCTGGCGGGGGCCGCTGGCCGCCCCTTTGAAAATTGAAAATTTTTGACAAAAGCCACCCGGGACAAAATAATAAGATGAGTGTCGTATCAGATGAAAGAGAATCAAAATCCTTACACAAAAAAGTACAATTTGTCACCCGTCATCCTCCCGGGTGACTTTTGTCAAAACATTTCAATTTTCAAAGGGGCGGCCAGCGGTCTCTTCCAGGATGACGGGTGGCAAATTGTACTTTTTGTGTAAGGATTTTGACGCTCTTTCATCTGATATGACACTCATCTTATTATTTTATACCGGGGAGTTTCACACGGTATAATAATAATTATGTAGTCGTATGTAAACAATATCTCTATGGTAAACAAGACGCAGCGTTGTATGGGAGAGTTATTACGTTCGTACACGTGTGTGCGACGTGCTTGTATCAAGCAAAAGCAAGGTGGGGTAATCAACCAATCAGAAACGACAATTACAGCTATCTCTACTCCCTATAATCGCTTGTGTTGCGAGGTATTCCCCGTCGGGAATTCCCTGCAGTACGGATGTATAAATACGTCTATTAAGATTTATTTTTTCATTTGTTGTTCTACCGGCGACCAGGTTACGCTTTCATTTAAGTAAATTACCTGAAAAAGTTATTTCAAATGTTTCTTTTTAATTTGAATCCCACGCCCACCCATCCAAACCACATGGCCAAATCCCGGGATTGAGCATCAAAAATACCGTAATCCCGGGATTAATAAAGATGCTCGGGATTGTATTCTCTAATTGCATGTGTAATATGTTGTATTAGGAGCCTTTGTATTACGGATTTTTAATGTTAATGGGAAGTATCGTACGGAGTTCATGTCATAATGTATTGTGTATATTTTAGGGACCAAGTATTAGTAGTAGTGTCTTTGTGTTAGGTCTAGATTAGTGCTCGGTTTCTGATACAACTTTCAGTTTTAAATCTAGATGAATGTCATTTATTTTCAACTAAATGGAAAGCTCAATGTAGTTTAAACAAATTACATTCTTAATTATTAATATCTGGGTGCCGAGCTTTGCTCGGATGAGTTCAATAAAAACAGTACTTGTATGCTGTGAGATATTATTTTCTCAGAATATTATTCCGAAACGAATTTATTTCTGAAACATAATTTAAAATAATTGTTTCTGTTAAATATTTTAAATACCTATGTGTATTTTTAAGCGTAAAAACTAAGTATCAACTTGAATCAAGCATTTTTTCCTGTAAATATTATTTAGGTCGCCATTTTCAAATCTACCGCCGTTATTGTTTTGTTGACTGAAGAACTCGCAAAAACCGATTTTCATAGATTGAATATCTTGTAAAAATGTTCGAATCAGATAAAATTTTGCTCGCCCGTTACCATTTTAACAATCCAATTTTAAGCATTAATACCAAATATCAACTTTATCGAAGTACTTTTTCTCTGTGATGTCATCTTAACAACTTCCAGTAAATTTCAAATACTTTTTTTTGCATAGGTACCTACTGAAAAACTCACAAAAACTTTTTTTGCATGTATCTTCACCATAGTTTTTAAAAATCGATGTGTTTTGATACACATGCCTGCGGCGCTATAAATGCGGCCCTTTGGGCCGCCGTGTCAATTTTTAGATACGCAAAACTTTTTTGTATGTATCTTAACAATAGCTTTTAAAAATCGATGTGTTTTTACACAGACCCGCCGTTTTGTCATTATTTACATATTGTGCAAGACACTTCTTATATTAGTGTTCATTTACAATTTTAACACTTGTGATATATTATATAAAATCTATGTAGAAATAGACTTCGAATCAATCTGACTTTAATTGAGCAAGTTATAATAAATAAAAAAAACACCTTTTTTTTAATTGCTCCCCTCTGGAACCAAAATTCCTACCTAGATCAATTTCTCGTCCCGAAAAATCCTCATTCTGTAAATTTCATCAAAATCGTTAGTCGTTTTTGAGAAAAAAAGGTCTAGGGAAGATTATACGTCATACTACATTTAACGTACCTACTTACCTATACTACATATTTTATATAAGTAATATAAAAATAACATACCTATTTATTTAAATATTAGCTACAACTACTTACATAATTATGTTTAGATTTTATTGTTGTTATTTTTTTACTTTTCAAATAATTACTGATTATTTTAATAAGTTAAAGATTGACTGTCAGAGTAATTTTGACATAAATAATGAAAATAGTTTGTTTTTCCAAAGCCTACTCACAATACGACACTGTTTTATGACGTTAAAAAACTGTTTTTTAAAATGATAAAATCGATAAGAAAACGAATTTTTCCAGAGATGAGACCTAGCTAGATCGATTTTTTGCCCCCCGAAACCCCTTTTCGGTAAATTTGATCAAAATCGTTAGAGCCGTTTTCGAGAAAATATTTATATAGGTACATAGAAACATATATACAAGATTTACTCGTTTAATAATATAGGGATAGTGTTGTACGTATTTAATAAATTTGGAAATTAAGTAATTTACTATCGCTTGTAAATAAGAAATAACCCTTCCAAAGTCATTAAATTTTATTACAAAATTATGAGCGGTTTCGACTATGTAATCATCTTTAGATAACGATTCACACATAATATGATGATTATAAATTTGTAACATCAATCTGAAGATGACTACATAGTCGAAAGCGATCTTAATTTTATTAACCGACTTCAAAAAAAGAAGGTGGTTCTCAATTCGATTGTATTTTTTTTTATGTTTGTTACCTCGTAACTCAGTCATTTATAAACCGATTTTGAATTTTTTTTTTATTTGAAAGGATCTACTTTCAGATTGATCCCATAGAAATTTCATCAAAATCGGTTCAGTAGTTCGGCTGATTTTAATAAAAGTGAGTAACGGCGTGTGATTCTTTAAGGTAAATGTCATTTTTTGACATATCAGACAGCGTAAGAAAGTCGGTTTAATAAAAGTGAGTACCGGCGTGTGATTCTTTTAAGGTAAATGTCACTTTTTGACACTAAAAAGTAAAAAATAAAAAACTTTTTAACAAAAAAAAACCTCCTTCAAAAAACCACTAAAACGAGGAAAATAATGAAATTTTGAGGTCTGTGCCAATTTAATAAAATATGAAGTTGGTTAAAAAGAAGATATTAATCACTATACTATACTTTTTAACCGACTTCATATTTTATTAAATTGGCACAGACCTCAAAATTTCATTATTTTTCTCTTTTTAGTGGTTTTTTGGGAGGAGGTTTTTTTATTGTTAAAAAGTTTTTTTAATAAAATTTAATAACTTTTTCTTATTTACAAGTGATAGTGAATTACATTCTTAAATCTAGATTCAAAACTGAAAGTCGTATCAGAAACCGAGCATTGGTATTTTGGTTCTTGTATGTTGTTCGTGCTGTATTGTATGTTTATTATGAAATGTGAAAGTATAGTTTTGATGTACGTTTACGTCACGTCAAGTACTCAAAGGTATTTTTATGTGTCAGCGTCATGTGTGGAGTTTAGTTAGTGCTGAAATATTATTTTTGCAACACTTGCATCAAAAGTACAAATTATTTTAGATTGCTGTGTACCGTTTGAAAAGCGATTCTTTGAAGCTTCTGATGCGTTCGAACGGTATTTAAAGTAAATTTTAACGCACTCCGTTCTATAAAGTAATAGTGTTTTGTTTTACTTTATAACACGCGTGCGTAATAAAGTACTTTATATAACACATGTACGCTTTTAGTGTTTTTTCGTATCTGTTTTACGAACCTTAAATAGCCGTTTATTGACTAGTGACCATTATGTAACGCTTTTCAGTGCTATAATGAAAAAACAGTTGCATAATGAACCATTATGTAACTAGTTACCTAATGAACCATTATGTAACTGTTTTTCTAATTCAATTAAATTCTAAAACCATGCATGTGTTATATAAAGTATAGCGTGCAACGCGTGTGCTAAATCTGTATGCGTCAGGCGCGATGTTTTCAGCAGTCAGCACTCGTATGCGGCTCGCGATGCACACTCGCCAAGGCTCGTGTGCGCTCGCCTACTACTCGCGCTAAAAACATCAACACTCGTATTCGGCTCGTAATGCACACTCGCCAAGGCTCGTGTGTGCTCGCCTACTACTTGTGCTGAAAAAATCGCGCCTGACGTATAAAAATGTTTTTAGCACACTAGTTACACAATTATTATAGATTACTTTGCTATTAATGTCACTACTAAAATATTTACCCAAATTGTGTTTTATTTACTTAAAATTGAACTTTTGAAGCAGTAATCAAAGTTTAGGTACGTTTAGACACGTTGCGTGTCAGTGCTGATGTGTTTACATTTTTAAAGTAAAAAATGTACAGAAAATTAAAATATTTCACATTTTTGTTACATGACTAACACACGTCCAGCTATTTTACATTGCCATTATGCGACACATCTCTATTAGGTTCTTTCAAACCAAAGAATAAAGCCTTACAAAATGTGTTCACACAATACATTACGCACAAAGGCAACTTTTCCATTTACCTACTTGCAACTTCACCGTAACGCCGCAGACGATTTAAAAACGACTTGGCGAGTCCATTAAAAGAAAGCAAATAAAAAAAAAGAACAAGCAGAGAGTTGACGATAAAGTATTTCTATTGGTTTTGTATTTGGTATTATTTAATCGAGCAGAAAAATTTTACAATCATTTATTTAAATAGAATATTTTAGCGCGAAATTACCAATAATACCTTATTGGGTACTGAAATTCAAATAAAAAGTGTAGCAGATGTCATACTATTATAAAACATAAATTCGAGCGAATTTCAAAATATTTTCCAATTTTATTCAGTGGTCGAAATAACGATTCAGAATATTGAAAGAAAATTAACTTTTCACTTTCCCATAAAATCAAGTCTTTATAACAGCAAATATTATAGTTTACAAAGTTAATTCTTGCTACAATGTACACAACAGAAGAGAGAGTTCAGTTAATCAAATGGTAAATTAATGGAAGCCTCAGTTTAAGACATAATACCTACGTACCTACCTGCAATTAATTTTGTACGTTGCATTTTAAAATAGACGCTTTGATAGAAGTATATGTAACTATGAAAATCAATAACCCTATGTTGCAAAATAAAATAAATTCTCTGTACAGGGGAAACTTCACCAAAAATCCACCTTTTAAGCTCTTATTTTGGGCTCTGCGCAAAGAAACTATAAAATTACACAAAACAAAATACGAACCGAAATGTTGAATTTTTAAGAAAATACAAAGTAAATTGAGTGATGCTGACGTGGAGTGGAGGTTTTTTCCTTACTTCGCATTTTAGTATCGATGAAACTCAACTAATTATTTATATAGGTTATAGGAGTAGTTTTGTGATCGTGCAAAAATTCGATTTTGAATTTCTCGGTGAAATTATACACTTCGTGTCCTGAATATAAAAAGGTGTGGATTGTTCCTTTTAATTATTGATTTGGATCTAACATTCCACCATCAAATCTAACAGATGTTTTTAACAATGGCATTTTGGATTGTAGATTATAGACGCTCAAAAGTTGAGGTCATGAGGGCACTGGCATTTTACATCTTAGGTAGAGAGTTGTAAATTCAAAATTAGCATAATACTTGTATTTCCGTGTCACTAACAATGTTTATTATGATACAAACTATAAACTCGTTGCTTCCACCATATGGTGGAAGAAAGAAAGAAATGGGTGGTGTCTCTTCTCGAAATGTTGATTTTTTGAAATTATACTTCTTTTGGCGCGTTGTGGAAAAATGATGAGAGTGAATTTTTAGGATGCGCGCGCATCGCGTCACGAAATTTACCGACGACACCATGAAGTTGCATCGAGTCACGAAATTTACCGACACCATGAAATTGCAACTGTCAAAATCTCCGTCAAATAAAAATAACTTCAACAAAAGTGAGGTACAGTACGAATAAAAATTATAAGTGTTAAATTATTGAGGTTAACGGAGGTACGTATTATTTGTTTTACATTATAATTTATAAATTATTACATTTTACATTATTATTTAATAAATAATTATTAGATATCGCCATATATTACAATATAAATTTTTTTCAAGCTATAGATAATTTTTTGCAGCTTTTTTTTTAATAAATAATTAGATATAAATATAATAAATAAATATATTTAATAAATTAATAATTTATTAAATTAATAATTTATTAAATTAAATTAATTTATTTAATATCTTTATTTTATTATTTTATCGTTTTTTTGCAAACGTTTAATACTGGCACGCGGGATAAAAATTTTGAAGTTATTTTTGTTTTGTTACGTAAAAGAAGTATAACTTCTGACGTGCGTACACAATACACACACACACACTTTTTTTATTTCTCTTGTACTTTTTTTATGTTTGATACAATACTATAATAACTACCAACAGCTGTATATACTTTAAAGTGATCACATTTTCATTGAGACTTTGTCTCAATGAAAATGGGATGAAATGAGAATTACAATTACAATTACAATATACTTGTACGAAAATGTATTTATTATTAATTATTGGTAACTATAAAAATATTTGTAAAAATCAACAAACCGCACTGTCTTAACGGCAGTCCGCACTTTCTGCACTTAGGTATCTGAATTAAGCCAAGACGTAACGACAATGATCGAACACCACCGAGTAAATCTAACTCGGTACATTGCCTAATTTAGTTTACTCTGCATGCATTTTATGTGTTTTTTTTAAATGTATTTTTTATTTCTTTATATTCACCATAATAATTAATAAATAATAGGTAATATATTTTTACAGTACATTTAAAATAAGAAATGCAGATATTTTCTAAAAAGCGGGACATTTTTAAAAATCGGCGGGACGCGGGACAGTCCACCAAGAAGCGGGACTGTCCCGCCAAAATCGGGACGTGTGGTCCACTTTAATATACTTGCAAGGTTACATTAAAAAAGCAATTAAATATATTTCTAAAAATGGCGACTGTTTATTCTACTTGAAAATGTATACACAGAAGTTTTTAAGTAGCGTCACTTTCTAATGCTGCAAAAACATTAAGTCATATCTGTTAAGAATGCCACGACCTAAAAAACGTTGACAAACGCTGCCATTTAAACAATGAGAAATGTTTTCAAACAAAATGAATTCACTGCCCCCACGTCACTGTCTGCCACATCAATCCCACCGAATAACGAGCTACTGTCGTTAGTTACTGGTGTTACCCCGTCTGCCTCGTTTCATTGCCTCTGTTGTAAGTAGCCGGTACATAGTTATGTACATTGTACATACATACATATTATATCTGTGGTGCCAATTGTTTATGTAGAATGTCAAGGTTTTTTTTACATAACTTCAGATAGCTTTTTTGTAACACTGTACAAAAATGTACAAAAAGATTCCAGCCCAACATCTATTAAAACTACATTTTAACAAAACAGATTATTAACCCTTTCAGTACTTAGATGTGTAAATCAATCAATAGTCTATTTTTCATGGCAAATTCTAATTCGAGGCATCTGACTCGAATTAGAATTTTCTCGCCAGGTTTTAAAATTAGCCAAGTAAATAGTAAATATCGCAGTAAGCAGAAAAAGAGTGAGAAATAAACAGAATAGTCTGGCTACCAATTAATGAAAACCCCAAAAATATCGTATTAAGAATTTTAAAAAATCCGTCTAGGATTCCATAGGAAATTTAATGCCCTAAACGATGCTTTTTGTCCTATCTCGATTACTTGTATTTCAAAAATAAATAATGAACCTACAGCCTTTGTAAGACATGTGGTTGAACAGGATCATAAATTTGATTTTGACCATACAGAAATTTTATGCGTCGAAAAAAATCAGAACCACAGAAATATCATGGAAATGATTCACATCTTAAAAAATGATACTGTTAATTTTAGAACAGACACTAATGGACTTATGCTGGGTTTATCGTACAATTTTATTTTTTAATCACGCTGTTAAATAACTGTTGCTATGGTAATGATCAACAATTTGTCAAAATGAAAACGCAGCAACCAATGAACACGTGGCGATCAAAATTTAACAGCGTGATTAAAAAAACAGCCTTTTAAAATTGTACGATAAACTCATAATTATATAATCAAAAAATCTAGGAATTGAAACGTATATCTATTTCGGATAACCTAATACTATTATACTATTATTTGGTCACATTTGGTGCTTGTTATAAAGTGTCTTGGTAGACTTTTTATATTTTATTTGTTACCTTAGTCATCCCGTTAACATAATCCATAAGAAATATTCTTACCATCGATCTATTGATTGAATATTTTAATACAGATAAATTTATAAATTATTCATCGCATAGTATATATTACTTTTTGTTTTTTCAATGGTCAAAAACTTATATTATCTATGGTTTAGTAGTATAAGATATTGATTATACGCATTTATTTGATTAAAACCAAAAATTAAAATTGTAGTTTATCTGTAATGTAATATAAATATTATAAACAACCCAGGCGCCAGGTAGTTTTTGATCCGAATAAGTAGGAAGTTTTAAAAACTTGGTGAATTTATATATTTTTATGTTCTGAATGAAATACTACATTTTGTAAAATCCGATTGTTGCCGACGGCGTCGCCATATTAGTAAAATAGCGTCAAAAATCGTTTTTTTCAGAATATCTCAGAAACGGTCGACATAAACGATTCATCCACTTTGTAATGTTCTAAAGAGGATTACATTTTCTACAATTTTCATTCACATAACTTTTCTGCTTCAGCTTCTTGAAAATCACGCGCTTTTTGTAACCTTGGTAAGCAATGGTTAAAATGTAATGTCCTTTACAATAGTTTTATTTATTGTGTTCTTTATCGAATTTTAAATTGAAAATACATTTGTTCATAAAGAAGGAACGTCCTAAATCTTGCTTCTAGTCCCATATCGATATCTTTAAAAATTGAGAAGTTATAGGCAGTCAAAGTTGAAATCACAGAGTTTTACGTGTTGTTTAACGCGCGATACGAGTACCTTCCATACCGAATAAAAAAAATCCGTCTAGAAATCTATAAAAAATTTAATCCTAAAAACGATGCGGCTCCAGAAATGCGAAGATTTAGATAATTTCATAACATCATTCATATTTCTCCAGTTTACCAAACGAAAAAATATACCTACATAGTACATACCTATAAAAAAAACTCAAAAAGCTAACTAAATTAAATTATCAGAAGGTCATCAGAAAGGCAAAAACATTACGTAATGACGTCACGTGTGCATTATTGCACATCTATAAAATCAGCTCATTGACTTCCCTAGTAATATTAACAGTCTTCCGTAGCAACAACTTCGTCCTGTTTGCTTTTAATGCGCCATTCGGTATTCCCGCACGAGTTAGGTCGTAATTAAATTCACTCTTATTGTACAAACAAAAGTACAAATTAAGAGAACAACTTGTTACTTCTATTCACTACTTTAATAGGCAGGTTCGTACCAAGTAGGAAAGTTAAGGATATTTTGTATTATTATGTACTATTAATACTTATTTTTATTACTATTCTATCCTATTTAATGGACTATATAGGTCAACGTTTTTCACCTACGAACCTCCACCAGTAATAAATATAATATTCTTAATTTTCATGATTAATGCTCGATTGCACAAAAGCGTTGTCAAAAATTTGATTTGACAATGATCTTTGAATGTGATAATATAATTAGTTTTTTATACATGCAGGAGCAGTCTAATGTCGTTGTGAAACTCCCTGTCATGTAGAACTTTAAATTGTACTCTCACAAAAACAAATGATTGATCTACATAAAAAAATATCGCTTTTCAAGCTAAATTTTGATCAAAATGCGTATAAAAATGTTGTTTCGAAGTGGAAATTGTACAAAAAATTATATTAAAGACATATACACAGTTTAAAAAAAATATTGTTTCAATCGATCAATTATTTTTCGATCAGGATCGATTTAAAATTCTACAATGCTTTTCTTATGAAGAAATATGTGTGGTCACAATCTAAGGTCATTGTCAAATCAAAATTTTGACAACGATTTTGTGCAATCGAGGATTAGAGTAGAAAATCCTTTTTCAATATTGTCCCAGAGAATCATCTGGGATATTTACACGGATCTCTAGGCGTTCATAGGCCCTATAGACCGAGAGCTGGTGACAATTTTTTGGTGTTATTTATGCAAGGCATTATTTTTGTAAAGATGTTGAGGGAGGCCTATTAAAGTGCCCTGAGTAAGGAATTTTGCTAGATAGCGGTATGGGAGGGATGCAGACGGCCCCCAACATGTAACAAAAAAAATGGTCACAATTATTATTGCTTCAAGGCTGAAATTGTTTATGTAGCTTGTCGGTGATCCAATAATGCCATTATAATATTTGCAGATCGAATGGTCAGTATTAAAGGGGTGGCAGATCACCCTAAACGTGTCATGTACCCGATGAATTTTATATTATTAATTCAAGGTTCAAATTTTAATAGGTTGTTACGGCGACTGTTCATATGTTTCAATTTGCAGAACAAAATGTCGGTATTAACCCCCTCTCTTAGACCATTTTTTTTGTTACATGTTGGGGACCGTCTGCATCCCTCCTATGCCGCTATCTAGCAAAATTCCTTACTCAGGGCACTTTAATAGGCCTCCCTCAACATCTTCACAAAAATTAGGCCTTGAATAAATAACTCCAAAAAATTGTCACTAGCTCTCGGTCTACTAGTTTAGGAAACGCTGGACTACGATAATAGTAGATTGTATGTCTCAATGCGTAATGAGGTATATTACTGACGAGTAGTGACAAAATGTTAAAACGAGCGCCAGAGAGTTTTAACAGTCACACGAGTCATAATATCATTACGCACGAGATATATATAATATTATTTTTTGCCATATCCACTATAAAATAGCTACTTTTCGGTTCATTTTCAGTATTTTCAAAAATATTTAACAGTTCATTTGCGTCGCCAACCTTACATTTAAAGCAGGCCGTGACTAAGTAATCGCGGGCGGATCAGAGCGAATAAACATAAATCACTATGGAAACTGTTTATTTTCCACACTAGTGTGTTTTGAAAACACTGTCAACACACCTTCCTGTTAACTGACCCATTCCACGCGTACATACACGCATGTATTAAAGTAGCTATTTTATAGTGGGTTTGGCAAAAAATCAAATATTGTGCCTACATTTGATGAAACAAACGAATAATGTTCAAGTATTGATCAATTCCGATATAGTAATGGGATATCTGCACTGAACCAAAAAGGTACTACGTTGTATAAATTAATGAAAATTGACACAAAAATCAAGTCTAGCTTTGACTGAATATGAAAAAGGTCACAGGTTCACAGGTTAAATAACAATGTGGTGTTAATTATTTGAGTGTCATCAACGTTGGAAGTGATCAACCCTGAAGAAAACAAATAAAGAAATTATAACGCACTCTTGCATAAAACATTTCACGTTCTAACTTACACAGTGTGTAACCCGAACATAGGGAAAATAACATTCAGAATATTTACAATTTTGTAGTATGCTAGGGGCTAAAAGATTCAGTGTAAGTAAATATGTAGAAGATGCTTTGTTTTTTTTATTTTGCAGGTACTCTTAATAGTCAACGAGTTGCAATGAAAAATTGTTTAAAAAATTCACTGTTTGGTTCTATGGAATTCACTACATATTTACATTGGATCTTATGGCCCATAGCCTTCTACAAAATTGTAAATGCTATCAATGTTATTTTCCCTATGTTCGGGTCTTACCGTTTACACACTGTATACGTTTAACACGTAGACGAAGTTAATCATTGAGTATAAATAATTAATTGAAGATATCTTTTCAAGCAATTAATTTATTAGCAATGTTAATTAGAATTAGTAAATAGTGTACTTTTTAAAATGTTGTAAATTTACATGAAATGTTAATTACTAAATTACTCATTATCTATTCATGCACTAAAAATACCCTTCCGTCAATAACCTTAAATCTTAAGATACCGGATACCTTTTGGCCTATAGTAAAGGAGCAGTACTGCTTAATTAAAATTTACGTTTCTGATATAACCCAGTAATTCTTACTTGGCTAACATACATGATAAGAATTAGGATAAAATGACAATATTATTTTATGTGAGATTAAAATTATTTATTTCAGAGAGAGATTGTAGATTAAAGATACTCACCCTTATTTATTTCAAACTTTTGACATCTGTTGTGACGGAATCTGATTCGAGAAGTATCAATTACTTACAAATTATTATTATCGTCTGCCTTGCAATTTTTTGCATACCTGACATAGCTCATATTAAACATTTAACCACTTGGAGAGAGGTCTGCCAGGTACGCAAAAAAATTTGCGAGGCACGACATCGTGTATCGCAAGATTGCGAGCATAAGGAAAAAACTGTAGTGAAAATCATTAGATCAGTGATTGCTTTGCCCTATTTTCGTGTAAAAACCATGGAGATATCATAGATAGAGTATAAGGGGAGCCATAGGCACAACTGTAAGGGACAGTGATATCTTGGAAAAGAGAGATAGAAAACGAAGCAATTCTCTTTTCCTTGTCTTCTGACGCATTTGTGAATTTAAAAATGTATAGTAGATATTGTTAATTTACATCTGTAAATTGTAATCATGGTTATGTATTTGTGATAAAAGAAACTGCTCTATTCTCCATTTCTATCTTTTACACCGACACTTTTTTGGGTGGCTTCCCTATTCTATCTATGATATTTCTGTAGTTTCCACACAGCAATAAAACATTTTTAGCATTTAAACAGAAAGACGGCGATTAAAAACAAGTGACGACTTTTGTTTACCGCCGTTGCAACATAAGAAACCGACAGATTTAGTACAAAAGGGAACGAACTCCATGAGAGGAACGGATATAAGAAAATATAAAAAGGTTTTGCCAACTCTCCTTGTAAAATACTTGCTTGATTCATATCCTCATTCTGAACTACCTTTTTCCAATAAGGTAAACGACCAACACTCAGTCGTTCCTAAATATTTAAACAGAACAAATACTGAATCGATTCTAAGTCGGAACAATCGGCACTTTCAAAAAACACGAAAATAAACTGCATTGGATCGGTTCTATGTCATCCGACACAGCGCATGGCTCTTCATTTATCAACCCCGATGATGAATGACGGGTGTTATGCGTTTAAAGGTACGTGCAGTATGGTGCTGGGATTCTAGATGGTAGCGTAGATCATAGCAGGGCTTGCTTAAATTAATGCATTGTTATATATGCGAGCGTACACAACGAAGCAATGAGTGTAGCAGGTATAAGCGCTGTTACAAAAGCTGCTATTATAGATTCAAGAATGTATCTCACCATTCTTTCAGCGCGCTGACTACCTGCAATCAACGTGTGACAACTGTTAAATGGCCGTTACAAGTTTCGCAAAGGATGTGACTAGTTTAATAAGTGAAATTTTGCCAGTTTTTAATTTAATTTGTTTTGATTTTTTCTAAGACGTTTAAAAGTGTTAAGTTCCATACGTAAATACTCAAAAAACCGGTTTGGGTAAAATTTTAATTCTTGGTATAAATGATATTAATAGGGTGGACATGATAGCTCCTACCCAAATTTTTATTTAAAATATACCACTTTGTAGCAGAAGAACACAAATATTTGTCTTCGCTCTGACATTTCAAACGCGACTTAAGCTTGTATCAAAGCTTCGTTGTGCAAACCTATAAGCTCTTATAATTTCAGCCACCATCTACCATATATGCTACCATCAAGAATCCCATCTGCGTACTGCACGCACCTTTACGCGGTGTAGGTTGTGTGTATATTGTTTGTCTATACTTTATGGTAGATATCGTGGCTTATTAACGAGTGGTCCGATTTTGATGAGTTTTTTTTTTTGAAAGATTATGATTGCGAGACGGTTCTTAGTCATAATAATAATAATAAATAACTCCTTCTTGATGATGCACTTTTTTTAGTTTCATGAATTTTCTCCGGAAATCTATATTTTCATTCTGCGATGATATATAACCGTCCCTACATTCATTAAGACAATTGGCCTGCATTATGCTATTCTCCACCACAATAAAAGATAATCTTTAAACATGATGGCGCTTTCATTGCAAACTAGAGGTGCAAATTATGCGGGATATTTTCTGTGGCGCAGTGGGCCAAGGCGTAACAAACCGTGAGCGTAAGTTTTTTTTTAAACTATTATTGTAATTTTTAATTTAAATTTATAAAATCCAGTTTTTGATGTGTAAACATCTTTACAGGCGCCCTCCTCCAAGAACAATATATATCTCAGGCTAGATTTAAATCGTAAGATCAGGAGTACAATATAGTGGTTATGCTGTTATCTGTGATAATTAGTATGAATGATCCAATATCAGAATCAACATCAACATAATATATTAGGTGAAGATGTGTACACATAATAAAGATGTATAAAAAATTCCCGCGAGTGCTTTATTTATTACACAATTAGGAAGTTTCACTTTTTTATTTTTTTAGTCTAAATCATAGTTCTAAAAAATTACAAAATTAGTGGCGGAAGAAATTTTGAAATATCTTTGAAAACAACAAAGCTATGCTACTTCAAAGTTTGAATTTGACAATTCTCCAAAAAATTCCGTTTTCAGTCCGGGTGACGTCACGCGGCACAATATTTTTAAAAGTTATTTTCAGTGTATGTGTGGTAATTTAACATGGTAACTTCCGATAAATCTCTTTCTTTAAACTCGTAAATTGTTATGGAAACACTAAAAACAACCAGTTGATGACGGAAAATATTGACATATTTAAATTTTTGACAATTAATTTTAACTTCATATAAATAGAAAAGTCTGTATTACAACAAAATAGTTACTAAGTAACTTAGGTTCTAATTACTCACAAAGCTAGAAAACAGCAAACTTGTACCGCGTGACGTCATATTCATAAATCAGTTTCGTTTCCGACCCCACGTACAAGAAATTGGATATCTCCGTTGTAATTAAAGATATCAAAATAATTCTTTCAGAATTTTTAAAGTTAACTTCATTACAATGATGTGACAGTATCATAATTAGTATTTTCGTCCAATGGAAACTTCCTAATTGTTTTTGAGAAACCCTATACACGGGTACTAAACATTAAAAGCATAAAAAGGGTTTAAGAGTTATGGCGGAACAGACAGACAGACATACAACCTCCCTTTGCAGTTTAATTATTAGTGTTGATATTAATAGAATCTCAAAAATTTATATAAAATCACAACATAAGGTTGTAAAGCTATTTCTATAAAAATGTGTAACAGAAAAAAATAAACATACGTACTTTAAATTTAATTGGGCTTGGTGATTACGACCTTAATGCGGAGTGGTATTATATTATCACTCGTGTACACTCTGCAAACAATGCGTAGTCGACAGTCGTACGTTTAGTGTGGAACAATTCATATAAAAAAATCCCAGTTCATCTGAGACCAAAATCCTCGGGCAAATCAACATTCTTTTCTTAACGCACATCTTTTTGAAGTTATACTTCTTTTGGCGCGTTATGGAAAAATGATGAGAATGAATTTTTACGTTTTAACACCATGAAGTTAGTCGGAAGTTCATGGTTATAATACCCTATAATCACCAGTCACAATGTGACAAGAGCGTTTTCAATTTTGAATAACATTAATAAAGCTATTGCTATACAAACGCTCGTTTATGCCGCTTTCGTTGAGTTCGTACTCCAACACCCGTACTGTTTACATTATTATTTTTCATGATTATAATACCCTATTATATAGCACTACTATGTAAGATGTGCGTGGTGTAACGGATAGCACCGCCGCGTCATACGCAACAGATCTTGGGTTCGAATCTCAACACAAACATGCTTTTTTAAATAAATAATTAGATATAAATATAATAAATAAATATGTTTAATAAATTAATATTTTATTAAATTAAATTAATTTGTTTAATATCTTTATTTTATTATTTTATCCTCTTTTTTACAAACGTCTAGTATTGGCACGCAAGATAAAATTTTTGGAGTTCTTTTTGTTTTGTACGCCAAAGTAGTATAACTTCTGACGTGCGTACATAAGTACACACACACTCTTTTTTCAATCTTCTTTTTTCTCCCCACCGCTTCCGAAATGACGTCATCGCCTTTTTTTAAATAGTTCAAAATTCCGCAGCTCTCTAGAATTTTTGTTTTCACTTTTAAGAATAAAAAATGGTGGAACCTTTGGTGTAAAGATACGAAATGTTACAATCACCACAAAACACCAAACCATAACAAACACTCTCGACGTACGTTTCGCCAACCAAGTTGGCATCATCAGGAGATGATTAAAACTAAAAACTAAACACAAATTACTGCCTATTTATAGGCTACCTAATTTTAATTACCTGAAAACTAAACTAATTTACTAACCTGAAAACTAAACTAATTTACTAAATCAAAAAGCAGGCTACCAGGAATTGGGCCTTTGTCACTGTTCATAATGTTATTTTTACACTTATGAATCTCTAGACTCTCTACGGCGTCTAGTTGTCTAATATTAATGACGTTCCTAATTAATTTTAAATTACTATTGTCTATTTTATGGTCATTTTCAAATGCATGTTGGGCAACACTAGATTTATCAAACCTGCCATATTTTAGATGAGCCATATGCTCTTTAAATCTTACTGAAATTGATCTTCTCGTTTGGCCAACATACTTTTTATTACAATTTTGACAACTAATTTCGTAAATCCCGGACTTTTCTTTTTCTTCTACTTTTTCTTTAGGGTTCCCTAATTTTTCTTTCAAACTATTACTTGAAGAGTATACAATATTTAATCCTACTTCTTTAAAAATCTTTTTTAACCCTCTGGTGAAGCGCGATTCAAATGGAATCGATACATATCTAGAAATTTCTGTTTCATTACGAAAAGTCGAGGAATTTTCCATAGCATTCTTAAAACTACGTTTTCTAATCATTTTATCTATTAAATTGGATTAAAGTGGATGATATTTTCGCAGTATTTGACACTAAAAATGAGAATGTAGACAATTTTGTTTCCAAATTAAATAATTGTTTCCCTTCAATAAAATTCACTTATGAAATTGAAAACAACGGAAGACTGCCATTTTTAGATGTATTAGTCATAAGGAATGAGACAAATAATTTAGAATTGGATATATACAGAAAAGACACCAATACACTAAGATATATCCCTAAAGACTCACATCATTGCCCTCAACATAAAATGGCAAGTTTCAACTTTTTAATACACCGGTTACTCAGCTTCCCTCTCAACAAGGAAAGGTTTGAGAAAGAAAAAACTTTAATTAAGGACATAGCTTTGTGTAATGGTTAAATCTATTAAATCTCCATTATAACCATTACACAAAGCTATGTCCTTAATTAAAGTTTTTTCTTTCTCAAACCTTTCCTTGTTGAGAGGGAAGCTGAGTAACCGGTGTATTAAAAAGTTGAAACTTGCCATTTTATGTTGAGGGCAATGATGTGAGTCTTTAGGGATATATCTTAGTGTATTGGTGTCTTTTCTGTATATATCAAATTCTAAATTATTTGTCTCATTCCTTATGACTAATACATCTAAAAATGGCAGTCTTCCGTTGTTTTCAATTTCATAAGTGAATTTTATTGAAGGGAAACAATTATTTAATTTGGAAACAAAATTGTCTACATTCTCATTTTTAGTGTCAAATACTGCGAAAATATCATCCACTTTAATCCAATTTAATAGATAAAATGATTAGAAAACGTAGTTTTAAGAATGCTATGGAAAATTTCTCGACTTTTCGTAATGAAACAGAAATTTCTAGATATGTATCGATTCCATTTGAATCGCGCTTCACCAGAGGGTTAAAAAAGATTTTTAAAGAAGTAGGATTAAATATTGTATACTCTTCAAGTAATAGTTTGAAAGAAAAATTAGGGAACCCTAAAGAAAAAGTAGAAGAAAAAGAAAAGTCCGGGATTTACGAAATTAGTTGTCAAAATTGTAATAAAAAGTATGTTGGCCAAACGAGAAGATCAATTTCAGTAAGATTTAAAGAGCATATGGCTCATCTAAAATATGGCAGGTTTGATAAATCTAGTGTTGCCCAACATGCATTTGAAAATGACCATAAAATAGACAATAGTAATTTAAAATTAATTAGGAACGTCATTAATATTAGACAACTAGACGCCGTAGAGAGTCTAGAGATTCATAAGTGTAAAAATAACATTATGAACAGTGACAAAGGCCCAATTCCTGGTAGCCTGCTTTTTGATTTAGTAAATTAGTTTAGTTTTCAGGTTAGTAAATTAGTTTAGTTTTCAGGTAATTAAAATTAGGTAGCCTATAAATAGGCAGTAATTTGTGTTTAGTTTTTAGTTTTAATCATCTCCTGATGATGCCAACTTGGTTGGCGAAACGTACGTCGAGAGTGTTTGTTATGGTTTGGTGTTTTGTGGTGATTGTAACATTTCGTTTCACTTTTAAGAATTAATATATCCCCGGAACTGTCAGGGCAAATGTCAAATAAT
Source organism: Mongoloraphidia duomilia (assembly GCA_039654895.1). Taxonomy (NCBI): domain Eukaryota; kingdom Metazoa; phylum Arthropoda; class Insecta; order Raphidioptera; family Raphidiidae; genus Mongoloraphidia; species Mongoloraphidia duomilia. Next base: position 20,075,646 of record CM077521.1, on the reverse strand, counting down.
GGCATATTGCATAAATCAGGATTTGATAATCTACCAAACTGCAAAAAAGGTATCATTCCGAAAAGGAGTAGGAGTAAAAAAAGACGACTAAAAATGCGCGTTATAATTTATAAAAAGGTTGACCTGTCCGAGGATTTAGGCCGCAGATGAATTGGGATTTTTTATAGGGATTGTTCCACCGTAAACTTCGCACTGTATAACGTTTGAACATCATTATTTTATTTAAACAGAAACTGTTAACATGTAGATTGTACAGTCTGGATTTGTAAATGGCACAACGAAGGACAGAAGCAGACCGCAAAATCACACAATATAATAATTAAGCCAACAACACTCCAATAACAGAAAAGCCCCGTAGTCATAAGCAAACCACTGGGTCAGCTCTAATGGTCCACAACGACCTTCAATTAATGTAATGTTCAAAAGAGAGACGGAAGATATTTCGGTTAAAAGTCAACGAACCTGACGGAGTGTACAATTAACAATAACAGTTATTTTTTAACTGTTCCCGGCAGCAAATAAACTGTTCCCTTTAATGATTTTCAAAATCAAACAGATAAAAATAATACCGGCTTCAATACAATACGTTCTAAAGAGCGTTCCTTTCTCTGTTTTGGTACTTATACTAAAATAGATATAAGTTAGAAACTGTTATCAGTAAAAAAATTTTACTGATAACAGTTTCTAACTCTATAACATTTTTTACTAAAAAATGTTATCAGAAATAACAGTTACCAAAACAGTGCTGTTATTTATTAACTGTTGTTTATTTTCGTAATCAATTTTAATTTTTGTGCAATTTCCCTAATACTTTTTAAGATGTAAACGTTTTTTCATTAGTCCTCGCGATTCGAATTTGAGAAAGTGAAAAAAATACGCATTTTATAAATATAAAAAAAAAATATGTTTGTATTATCATAACAAGCCCTTTGATAAGTCACATGATGCACTTGAAAAAAATTTTTTTTTTTAATTTTCTATTACCTATGCCCCCCAAAATCAGAATTCGTTTATTTACGCTATACGTCCGTGATTGACTAACTCTATACAGGGTGATTCATAATATGTGCGCAGGACTTCAGGATGTGATAGCTCGTTCAAAAATATGAAAAAAGTTCCTATTAACATGGGTCCGCAAAAGCACCGTTTTCGAGATACAGGGTGTTAAAGTTGAAGAAAAAAATTTCGTTTTTTGCTTATATCTGAAGAACGGTTTGAGGTACAAAGTTAAGCAGCCGCACACATTTTCTACCTTAAAATTGCTTTGTTTTTTTTACGAAAAATTTTTTTTTGTTACCAGTGGTCTGATGACATGATAAGAATGACCAATCAAGCAGGCAATGTTATTTTATGTAGGTATTCTAAATTATTACTCATTAATATTGAATAAAAAAAAGTGTGGCGTTATTTGATACATGAAAAATTCATATTTTACCTGTCTAATTTCTACCTGTCACCTAAAACGCAAGGGAGAAACGTGGCCAGACTTCAGATTCTCAAATGAGGAACGCGTATACAGGTATTTTTAATATTATATTGCCTTACGTTGTCTGATTTGAGAAAAAAAATAGATATAAAAACTTTTAAGTTACTAAAGAAAAAGTCACTAAAAAGAAAAAAATAATATTTAATTTAGGTTCATAAGTATAAAAGTGTGGGTCGTAAACTCTATGATAATTTATTAGTCACGACTCACGACCCACGCTTTTATACTTAAGAACCTAAATTAAATATTATTTTTTTCTTTTTAGTACATTTATAAAACCGTTTAGCTTAAAAGTTTTTTTACCTATTTTTTTTTTAGTTTTTTAGTGTGCTTTATTTGCTTAGTCTAATTTCATTACATTTATTCGATCCACTGAAACGTTACCGGAGCAAGACCTTTTGCCTGTGAAAATTAAAAAATGCAATTTGCACCCGGACGGGAGCCGGGCCGGTCAGATAGTTCCCATAATATTGTATTGTCACCGGAGCTACACATGTGTGCAAAATTTCAACTCAATCGGATCACGGGAATTGGGTGAAAATTCAAAAGTACGATTTACACCCGGACGAAACCGGGCCGGTCAGCTAGTTACCATAATATTGCATTGTCACCGGAGCTACACATGTGTGCAAAATTTCAACTCAATCGGATCACGGGAAGTGGGTGAAAATTCAAAAGTACGATTTACACCCGGACGAAAGCCGGGCCGGTCAGCTAGTTACCATAATATTGCATTGTCACCGGAGCTACACATGTGTGCAAAATTTCAACTCAATCGGATCACGGGAAGTGGGTGAAAAATCGGTCGCAAGATTTAAAGATATAAACAAACACATATACGGGGTCAAACCGTTTAAAAACGTCGCCAGCTCTCTATCTATAACGATTTATTATTCTACTCATTTTTACAAGAATGTTTATTTCTAAATCAAGTAGTTTCGTAAATGTTTTGAAAATAAGAAGTCAGCTATTTTTTTGAAATGAGTTAGCTGACAAGCATGCGTTGGAGATGTGATACTATTAAGAATAAGAAATGTGCGGCGGCTTAAAAGCATAAAATTTGAAGTGATTTGAAAAAAGTCAAAATCAATTTTATTTTGCATAACATGAAAATAAATACTGCAATTAAATCGTCATTCAAGCGTGTATTTTGGGTAGGCAGCGATTTTTTTTAGGATTCGTAGGGATTTTAACATTGAATTTTCGGGACAAGGGGTGCTCCCATTTGACCGTCATCTTAAAAAGAAGGGTATAGGTAGTTTTTTGCTTTATCTTCTTAACCGTAAGTATAAACAAAAATGTTGTTGAAAGCAATTTCTGTACACAATAAAATTCTCCACAGACCACAACTTTAATTAGTAATTTTTTGACGTTGCAATAATAATAAAAAAGTTATTAAAATTTTTAATTATTGGTAAAAAAAAAATCATGTATTACAGTTAGATACCACCTATAACTTATAATATAAGTAACAGCAATATTTTATCATTTGTTGACGCTAATGACCTACGTTGTCGAGCGTTTATAATTTACAATTCATTCATTCATTCATTTATCATTTGTTATTGCATATACTATATTTTTCTTTATAATACCTTTTTTCTTATTTATCCACTTTTTTGTATTCTGTAGCCTTCCCTCAAAACATCCCGTCGTATAAAGCAAACCGCATCAAAATCGACCCGCCCTTCGTTTCAAGATTGATGGCCAAATGGGGGCACCCCCCTTGTCCCAAAAACTCAATATTAAACTCACTATAGAGCCAAAAAATTTGTTTTTACCCAAAATACACGGTTGACTCTCTTTTTCGCCCATTTGACTGCACTAAAGGTGTTTTGGAATATTTGACTATAAAACCACCTTAAAATTTTATTTTTTCCTCAAATTACATTTGCTGAAAAATATAAAATACAAACAGCTTAACCAAGTTTGTGAGATAAACATACATCAGCAAAAAAACTAATTTTACTTTGAATGAAACTTGCAATTCACTTATAAAAGACGGATATTATCAACGGCTCATTCATTTCCGTTTACATAACTCTACGCTCACGCTATTTCCCAATGTCTCTATACCTATATATAATATGTATGTTCAACGTGTAGGCAAGTACTTAACAAAAATTAATTCGGAGAAGCATTACTTTACGTAGGAAGGTATAACATGATCAGTAATCAATATAATTTATCTTAGTGTTAATTATAAAATATCAATTTATTTGTAACCGGATAATTACGCGTTCGTATTTAGGGCCCATGCACAGACGCGGTTTTAGAAAATTAATTTTTGATAAAGATCCCACAAAATAGTAAACTGTGTATCTGAGGCGTAAAGATGTATATTTTCGCCGGGATGTGACATTATGTTAAACGAGCGTCATCGAACTTAATAACCACACGAGTAGAAATGGCATTTCGTTCTAGATACACTGTATTTTTTGTCCTAAACCCTATAAAAATAAAATAGCGGTTTTTGTCTTCAAAGCAGTCGATAAAGTTACTTTCCCGCCTTGCTCGTCACTGGCCTGAAATGGGTCATTTTACGACTGGTATTATATAATATATGCATAAAAACTGAAAAGCAGCTATTTTATAGCGGATAAGACTAAAAATACTTTATATTTGCCTATTTTTGGTTCCGCGAGTATATATGCTTTACATTGTTAGTCACTTATTGTTTGCGTGGGCCCGGGGGCCCAGCAGTCTCACCTACCAAATAAACGAAATAAACGAAGTGTTCAATATAGAATTATTAGAAATCTACTGGTAAAGGTTAAGATTAGACTCTAGGATCTCAGTTCATATTATGTTCCCTCAAGAGATTGCATTTAAATACCAACAAATAAAAAGTTTCAAAATATTATCGTTTTATATAAATACGTATAGTCGTATACTTAAACTAAAACTTTACAAGTTCGATATATTTTTGTACTATATATAATGTATTAGACAGATAGTTTTTAGGTTTCAGTACATAGAATGATTGTGTTATTTATCCTTAATTACAACTTGCCGACGTTTACGACCACTATACTCACATTAAATATAATTCTAAATGTCACCTACAAAACGGAAGCTGATTAAAGAATTATTAATTTAATTTTCTTAACTATAGTAATAAAAAATTTGTTCTGGATGTAAAATACTTATCTTTACTCATAATAATATGCTTTTTAGCAATGGTGTGATCTTTTGGACAATTTAAGTAAGTAGATTAACATAAGTTATAATTTTATTGTACTAGATTAATAATTTTCACATGTAATTTTTAATCATAGGCCATGATTATGACCACATATTGGTCGAAACGTCGGCATGTTGTAATTAAGGATAAATAACACAATCATTCTATGTACTGAAACCTAAAAACTATCTGTCTAAAACTTTACAGTTTTCTCAAAACACTTTCAATTTCAAAAATATTTTTGTTGGAGTTTGTAAAAGCATTATTATCTAATTATTTTCAAAGAGACAGTTCTAAACTAATAGTCCAGTCACGAGAGCTTAAAAAGGTAGGTCCACCTTGCGTTTTGCGCAGCAAATGATTTTATTTTTTTGTGTCCTCAAGCATGTTTAGGAGATGTCAAATCCAAGTTTGCGACCTCTAAAACAGAGCGGTGTAGTTTTGGTGGGCTAAAAACCATGATTTTTTTGCACTTTTTTACGTTTTTTGCTTATAACATAAAAACGGCTTATCCTATCGAAAAAATGGTTCTATTCAAAATTAAAGAGCACAAAATTTACTTCAAAATGCACTAGTCAAATATGTTTTTGTTCCGATTTTACCGACTCTACAGAACTTAGAAAAACAAAAAAAAAAATAAACTCTTTTTTTGTTTGAAGGCGCTAATCTCAGGAACTACCAGTCTGTAAAAGAAGCAAAGTACTAATCAATGAGACCCTATACGAGTTTTTTAAAAATTCAATCCCAAAGAGTGAAAACGGGAGTGTAGGATTTATTGTAATAACAAAAAATCCTACATCCACGCTTTACTCCCTGTGGGATTGAATTAAAAAAAATAATCGAATAGCCTATAACCTTCCTTAATAAACGGGCTATCTAACAAAAAAAAATTTTTTTCAAATCGGACTGGTAGTTCCTGAGATTAGCGCGTTCAAACAAAAAAAAATAAACTCTTTTTTTGTTTGAACGCGCTAATCTCAGGAACTACAAGTCCGATTTAAAAAAAATTTTTTTTGTTAGATAGCCCGTTTATTGAGGAAGGTTATAGGATATACGAGTTTATTTTAAATTTAACCCCGAAGAGGGTAAAACGTGGGAGTAAGATTTTTTGTAATAACAAAAAATCTTACACCCCCGTTTTACCCCATTTGGGATTGAATTTAAAAAAAACTCGAATTGCCTAAAACCTTCCTTAATAAACGGGCTATCTAACAAAAAAAAAATTTTTTTTAATCGGACTTGTAGTTCCTGAGATTAGCGCGTTCAAACAAAAAAAGAATTTATTTTTTTTGTTTGAACGCGCTAATCTCAGGAACTACCAGTCCGATTTGAAAAATTTTTTTTTTGTTAGATAGCCCGTTTATTAAGGAAGGTTATAGGCTATTCGAGTTTTTCAATAGTTAAAAGCTTGAAAAAATGCTTTTTTTTCATTTTGGTAAATTTTGGCAATTTTCTAAGTTCTGTAGAGCCGGTAAAAATGGGAACATAAACATATTTGACTAGTGCATTTTGAAGTAAATTTTGTGCCCTTTAATTTTGAATAGGACCATTTTTTCGATAGGACCAGCCGTTTCCATATTATAAGCAAGAAATCGAAAAAAGTGCAAAAAAATCGTGGTTTTTAGCCCACCAAAACTCCCCCGCCCTGTTTTAGAGGTCGCAAACTTGGATTTGACATCTCCTAAACATGCTTGAGGACACAAAAAAATAAAATCATTTGCTGCACCAAACGCAAGGTGGACTTCCTCTCGTGACTGGACTATAACGTCACATTCAAATTCAACGTCTGACTTTGCACTTTCTTATCTAAAATCAATTGTGCAAAAGACTTACAGATATATCAGACTACCATTTTACAAAACAAGAATATTAAAATACGAAATGTCTTAATTAAAGTAACAGGCCCAAATAAATTCAGTCCCTGTACAGTGTACACGTGCCAACACATGAAGAGTCATTCTAAAAACTAATAGCGCTTTAAAGTAGTTATAATATTATACAACTTCATTAAAATGTCTGCGATTTTATTTCGTATAGCATTAATCTTGACGGATGTGTACGCAAAGTTGCCAAATTGAAAACAAAATTTGCATATTTAAAGATTTTTGCTTGTTTAGATGAAACTTTGCGATTTGTTATTGTGATTTGTGAAATTGTGTTTTTTACAGACCACCAACAGCTAAGGTTATTTGGGCCTAGCACCAATTCATATTTTCAATTCATTATTTTTTTTGGAGTTTACTCCTTAAGAATCAATTTTCATATAAGGTCCCCGATATGGAAATTTTATGAGGAGTAAAATTTATACAAGCGTTAACTAAAAAGCGTTACGTTTTGTTTTGTTTTGTATGTATGTTTGCCTCCTGCATAGTGATAAGGAGTAAACTCCAGTCGTGCATCGGAGCTGACACATACTTTTTTAATAATAAATTGAAAATCCAATTGACACTTTTACCAGCTCTCGGGCTAGAACCTGGGAACTGGGGACATGTAATAGAGGAACCATAGCAAAGCCATGTAGACAACAGCATTGCTAGTTGCTACACGCTATTCTCAAGCCTGCGATTTGTTATTGATGTTTGTAAGAAATATTCTTGGGAGAAGGAGAAAAAATGTATTAGCCCCCCCCCCCCGCCCTCGTCAAATGAAATCCTGGAGCCGTCAATGTTCTGAGGTGTCTAATGTCTATAATATTGTTGTGGCTTTTTGCGTCAATACTCAACATTATCGACACAACATTGTTTTGTTTTGAGTTTCTACGAATTACAATTTAGAAACAAATAAATTTAATCAAAGTTTATAAAGTGTAACATAGTCCATTGAAATGTTACATTAGGATTTTGGGTAATACAAGATTTTTTTACCGTTGCGTAGGGAGGGAGGTGTAAGTTTAAAATTGAGTTTTCGGGGTCGGCGGCCCCCCCCATTTGGGCGCCATTTTGAAAAAGAGGTGCTAACAGGTTTTGCACTGTATCTCCGTAACGGTACATCTTACAGAAAATTAATAAAGACGTTTTTTGTTTAGAATCGAATTCTCTACAACTTTACTAGAAACACTTTTTGTCGTAAATTGAATAATTAAAAAGATATGCTTTATAGAAGATAGAGAATATTTTTTGTTTTTCTGTTAAAATTGAAAGAAAAGAAATTAAATTTTTTTTCTTTCAATTTTAACAGAAAAACAAAAATATTCTATCTTCTATAAGGCATATCTTTTTAACAAAAAGTGTCTCTAGTAAAGTTGTAGAGAATTCGATTCTGAACAAAAAACATCTCTACTAATTTTCTGTAAGAAATACCGTTACGGAGATATAGTCCAAAACCTGTTAGCACCCCTTTTTCAACAAAGGACATAAAGCTAAATTTACGAAGTTTTCGGCAAACTGACCGATTTTTTACGCATTTGGCAACACTGGATAGCGCAACCTCCACTTTGAAAATTTCCAAACTCTCTGCAATGTTTTTCAAAGGTTATTATTTTCCCATAGGACACGTAGTAATGTAACGAAAAGGAAGCATGTGTATTGTGTAGGTATAAAGAGAATATGAAGAGCTTGTGAATACAGAATATTATTATGTTTAGCTACGTTCTAAAATACAGGTTCCACTTAAAAATTATGTTCTTACAATGAAATTAGTCATTAGTGTTATTATTCTGTTTTAAACAGGCCCGGCCTCGGTTTAATTGCACTCGATACTGCGTAGCCTAGGCATATTATTTTATCGACTTGAAAAATTAAATACTCGAATCACAATGCAAAACCCTGCGACACGATAAGTGTACCTATTTGCTAAAACATGCACGGGGATATTTAAATGTATTATTATTTGAGCTTAAATTTGTTTTTGTACGAAATGAACTTGTTAACACATCCCTTAAAATTACTAAATTTCTCTCAGTTTCAATATTCGGCATGCATTTTATCAATTCAACATATTCACCAAATTATATCCAGTAAAATAGGTACTGTAATAGTAAGAGCTGGCAACATAGATTTCACGTCATTTTATACCAAAGAAGTTTACTCCAGCTGCGTTTTTGCTTGTTTTCGGAATATGGATATGATAGTCTGGCAATTGAACACCATTGCGTTTGGGAAGAGGAGGGCGTTGAAATATAGAAAATATTAAATAAAATAACGTAATACCTACTATGAAAGTTGTTCTTTTTATTTGCAATGAATTTGCAAAATTAACAATCAATTACAAACGTTGACAGACCCCCCCCCTCCGAAATTTTTGACAACGCATAGAATGCATAGAAAAGGACATCCGATTCATATATCTCAGCGGCGTCGGACGTTAGCCTTTATGTTAGTTATTATGTTATTGTTATAATGTTTTCTTAGTAGACTAAAAAAGTAAAACGGATTGTTTGCATGAATATGTAATAACAAAATCTAATAAGTTATACGAGCTCTATTTTGTTTACAAACAGTATCAGTATAATGTACTTGTACATAAATATTTTGAAAGCACCCCCCCGAAATATTTTTCTGAATAATATAATAATAATAATAATAATAAACTCTTTATTTCATTCGATGAGAAAACTCATATAGAAAACGTCATACAGATACAGATACAATAGAACAATCGAAATTACAAATTAAAAAATTCGGACAAATTATAAAATGTGTTCCCCAGAAGAAACGCTTTTAAAAAACGAGAGAAAATATTTAGATTCTTACAATTCTTAATGTGATTTGGAAGATTATTAAAGATTTTTACACCTATGTTTAAAGGAGAATTTTTACTAACCTCAAGTTTGCTAAAGGGGGAACTCAGATCATTTCTAAAACGCGTATTATAAGAATGGTAATCACCATTCGTGACAAACTGGTTAAAGTTTTTAAAAACAAACAAAGAAATTTCGTAAACGAAAATTTGACAAAGAGTCATAAGTTTAAGACTATTGAAAGAATGGCGACAAGATACATTAGAAGAAATACCAACCATGGCACGAATTATTCTTTTCTGAGAAATAAAGACGTCATTAGATAAAACTGAGTTTCCCCAGAAGCAGATACCATATCTTAATCTAGAAACAACTTGAGCATTGTAGAAATTGATTAGTTGAATGTCCGTTAGAACATTTTTTAGGTATCTAATAAGATAACAGATGGAATTAAGTTTGGAAGATAGCCGAGTACAATGTTCTTTCCAATTTAGATGGTCATCCAAATATAAACCCAGAAATTTGGTAAAGTTAACTCTTTCTAGAGGATCACCGTTACATTGAATGTTTAAATCCATTAAGTTCGTATTTTGATAATTATGGAATCTAATGTAATGTGTCTTAGATTTATTTAAGTATAGAGAATTGTTGTTGAACCATTCAACTAATTTGTTCAAATTAAGATTACATTTGGTGGTAAGCAAAGAGGAATCTTTGTCACTAAGAATAATCGATGTGTCATCAGCATACAAAGTGCACGATAACTCAGTATTGAGATAAATTTCCAAATCATTAATATATAATAGGAATAACACAGGTCCCAAAACAGATCCCTGTGGTACTCCTATATCAATATCTAGGCAATTTGATCTGCTAGTATAAATAGTATTATTACAAAGTTTTTTAATGGATACAAATTGTTGACGACCAATTAAAAAAGACTGTAACCAGTCCAGAGCATTACCTCTAATACCATATCTCTCTGCTTTCAATAACAATTTATTATGATTAACGCAGTCGAATGCCCGACTGAGATCACAGAAGATACCGGCTGGACATTCACCATTTTCTAAATGATAAATAATTTTATTATAGAATGAATTTACAGCTGTCATGGTGGAGTAACTTGAACGGAAACCATGTTGGTTGTCAGACAAAGTTTTACAAACATTTAGGAAAGATTCGAGGCGTTTTAAATACGCATATTCAAAAATTTTTGAAAAACCAGAAGTTAATGTAATTGGTCGGTAATTTGCCATATTAGCTGGATCCTCTTTTTTATGAATAGGGGAAATATTACCTATTTTTAAACAGTTAGGAAAACACCCAGTTTGAAAGGAGATATTAATTAAAAAAGTCAGCTGACTACCTAGTATACTAAGTGATAACTTAATTAGAAAAGAGGGAATGTCATCCGGTCCTGATGAGAAGTTATTCTTTAATTTATTGTTAAGAAGAGCTAAAAGTTCCTGTTCCACATAAGGCATAAGAAAGACACTCTTATTTTGAGGCCTGGGAAGTAAGTTGATGCTGTTAGCAGTAGATATTTGTTTTACGACATTTTTAGGGGCTTCTTTAAAATACTCATTAAAGAGCTCAGCTGTAATCTGAGGGTCATCAACAGTTTGACCATTATAATTGATTGCTAAATTTTTAAATTCTCGTTTTTTATTTAAAATATCTTTAGTTATTTGCCATGCTGATTTGATGACATTGTCTGAATTAATAATAAGATTTTGATAATACATCTTTTTTGTTTCACGAATTAACTGAATATGACTCTTTTTTGCGTCCTTGTAAATGTTATTGAATTCAGTATAAATAGTTTTAAAACTATGTAAAGTTTTTAAATGTAAACTGGATTGAATAATTTCTTCAGTAATCCATTTTTTTTTCTCTTTACAATACTTTTTAATTTTGGGAAAATGTAGATTGAAGTAGTAGATATAAATATCATAGAAATGTTTGAAAGCTATATTGACGTCAGTTTGAGCAAATAAATAGCTCCAATTATTTTGTTCTAGATCTTTTAAAAATTTGGCAACACTGTCAGTATTAAAATTTCTGTTGAACCTTGCAACCTGATGTTTTTTTTCACAAACAATACCTGTCTTCAATAAAACAGTTCTATGATCAGAAATTATATTATCAAGTATGTCAAAACCAGAAGCAGTAAAATTAGAAAAAATATGATCAATCGATCTATTAAGCCTCGTCGGGCGAGAAATTATGTTAGATATGTTATAGGTAGACAACAATTGTGTTAATAAATTATAGTCTCGGGAGTCACGATCTGGATCCAAATTAAAATCACCGCACAGTAAAAAAGAAACATTTGGTTGGAAAATAGATTCAAAGATTTGTTCCATATTATGATAAAATAGTGTACTTGTAGCACCAGGCGATCTGTAACATACTAGAATAATAATATTTGTGTCATGTTTAGGTTTCCACTGAACACCACAGATTTCAATTATCTGATCATTACAATACTTTTTTAGATCTAATGCTTTAACATTCAGACCACTTCTATACCATAAACCAACACCACCGCCCTTGCAGGTTACTCTGGAATAGCTAGTGCCTAGATTAAAACCAGGAAAATTAAATGACAACACAGAGTCGGTTTTGGTGTGGGTTTCAGTTAGACATAGAAAGTTTAAATCAGTGCTATCGTTATAAATATATTCAGAAGTAATTAAGTCTAATTTTTGCACAGTTAATGCCTGACAGTTCAACAATAGAATATCAGGGTGTGAGTTTATCTTCTTAGGTCCTTCTTGACTCTTGGATGAAAAAAACGATTTACAAACGCTCCTTGTGGCCACATATCAGGCTGCATTGCTTTATCCACATTGTTTAAATTAATTATAACCTTAAAAGATGTATAATGTTGAGGATACTTTGATTCCAAAGATTCACACGTGACTTCAGGGAAATCAAATATCAGAAAATCAATGATGTCCTCAGGTTTAGTTTCAGGATCAAGCCTGGACACATATAAATAGGCTTTCTTTGGTACAACTTTTATTTTACCATTTAGTGGCATTTTGCCAATAAGAGCTGTTGTATTATTTTCTTTTGGTTTACGCTTTTTTCTTTCCACTACGGACCATTGTTCTTCAGTATCCTTAACATTTGAAATTGGAATGTCAACATGTGCATTATCATTCAAAGTAATGTTGTTCTGGGTGGAGTTAATTTTGTTGCTAGCATTATTAACAGAATTATCACCATGCTTTTCAATTTGTGCAGAATTATCATCGTTGCTCCTAGCTTGTTTTGCACTATTTGAATTAATAGTCGTTTTAAGAACGTTTTTTTGTTCATTATGAAATTTCAGGTCACCTTTTGTAATAGAAACAGTATCATTATTTACCTTTTCAATTTTTTCATTAAGCAGGTTATTAATTGTTTGCATGTCAATCAGTCTTTTATTTTTTTCTTCAATGAGATTTTCAGACAGTTCAACTTGTTTTTTTAAATAAATATTTTCTAAAATAATCGGCTCCTTGTCAACCTCAGATGGCAAGTAAGAGCTGCACTTAAAATGATCTTTGATAAAATTTGATAACACATCACTAACCACAATATTAGCTGTAACAGACTTATGTATTATAATTTCAATCAATTCATTTTTTTTTAATCTATTAAGCTCAACCGAAATTGTAGAAACGTCAACACTTTGTGACATTTTAATTACACCGTATTTTGCAAGTTATTAACCGACACATTTACATTAACGGTGTTACATCCCGTAACTCACTTTTTTTGTTAAAATCAGTCGAACTATTGAACCGATGTAAGTAAAATTTATATGGGACCACCACGGAGGCATGCCCTATTAAATAAAACAATAATTATCAATCAATAATTATTAGTTAATTTAAAACCAGACTTTGTAAACTAGAACAGTAATTGTAAAAAACTGAAGGCGACGTAAAAAGCTTTTGTTTAAAAATTATCCGACTTGGAATGTAAGCAAGAACTCAAAAAAAATAGTTAATTAACAATAGGTTCATTTTATGAAAAATAGAATAGAAGAGAATAGTTGTATTTTAATTCTTAAATATTAATAGTTTTCGAGTTATTTGCAAAAAACTAACCCCCATTTTTTTGAGTCTTTATAATTGTTAATAACTTTTGCGATTTTTTATCTGCGGGTTTGAAACTTTCGCACATTTTTCTAGACGTCATAATGAATCCAATGAGCTATCACACATATTTTAACTATCAGTAGCAAGAATTAACACGTTTTTCAACTTGTGAACTAGACTAATATAGCAACGACCGTTGATAAATTGAATCAATAATCGTTGCTATGTATTTTGAACACTCCCTCTTCAGAATTTTTCTGAATGACACATTAGGCATATTATTTAAATGAACGAAATAAAATGCGGTAATGTGAAGCGTTTCCAAATGGCTGCGGCAACGGCGTTTTAATATAATGATATTTGAAGCCGGCAGGCTATTATTATGATGTACTCTTTTCGAAGAAGGGGGTGTTACTAAGTTTAAAAAAACTTGAATTGCCTAGACTCTGGAGTCTAGACTATTGATGAAGACGGAAGGTTTTTGTGACGGGTTTTAGCATATCGCCCTAATTATAATATAAGGATGCAAATTAAATAGCCGGAAGCTATTTGTTTTAAAAAAAATGATTTATTAAATTTAAGTTTCTTATAATTAAGATTACAATTTGTTTTCTTTTATAATTATGATTACAGTTATTTCTTAACTTTATAACTTGTGAAGATACTTTCTTTGAAGTATATGTTATTTTATTATTTGTTTTAATATAACTTTAATATTTGTTATTTTATGTATTGACAGATTAATTATGAATATGTGTCATATGCATTGACACATATACAAAGTACCAGGTGTACGGATAATTAATTGTCCCGTTTCATTGTCTGAAACCCTTTTTATAACTTATGAATACATAAGGAGATGAGAGGGGTAATCACTATCTTCCTCGTATTCATATTATCTTTATTTTATGTGTGGGAGTTATATATGCAATATTACATCTCCCAACCTTAGAAGATTTTGTCCCAAAATCTCTTATTTATTTATTTTGATATATTTTATTTATTTTTATTCTTGAACATTTTCTGTTATTCTAGTTGAAAGAACAGCATTTAATTTGCTTTTAAATTTTTGTAAAGATTTTTTCTTGTCATTTCTTCTATAAATATAGATAGCAATGATACAAATTATTGAAAAAATTATATATACATATGTGGGAATATATGAATATTTTTGGAATGATTCCCAGTAGCTTAAATTAATATTTGGAACTTTTTCTAATTCCGTGATTTTCTCATGAAGATATCTCAAATCAAAATTGTTTAGCTTTATTTGTTTAGTTACAATAGATTTTTGATCTATTATATTTGGTAAAATTAATTCTTTCTTGAATTTCTGCGTTTCAAAGTTAAAATAGGTAATAGCATTTATTGTCATATAACAATTTATAGGTAAATCAATAAGTGATTTATGTTTAATTACAGGTAAAATTAGTGGACAATTTGATTTTACAACAATAGGTTCTACAGGTAGAGCCAGATAATGTCTTTCGTCCAAACTTTGAATTATAGATTCTTTATGATTTGAAATAACTTTAACAAGTTTACATTCTGTTTTCTTATGACTAAGTACATTAAAAATACAATCGTTGCTTTCCATTAAATTTAAGTTGTTACAAATATGAACAGAGCCGTATTTATTACACTCTTGATTTATATACCATCCATTATTTTGTCCAGCTATGTAAAAAGGGTGAATTATATCTAGCATAAAATTTTCATTATTAGGTATAGCTATAAGGTGGTATAACTCATATATTTCTGTACTCACAAGTGGTATAGTAATTATGAAATTTATAGTAGTATTTTTAATAAAAATCTGAACTGAACTTAATTCGTAATAATAAATTAACTCATCAATTGGAAAAGGTAATGAATCTGATCCGTAAAGACTTACAGTTTCTTCAAGTATTTCTTTGAATTGAAAAGGTTTGACAATAGATGTATGCAAAAATTTAGATCGGCCAAATGTAAAGGCTGTTTCCATTTCATTTAACAGGTGATATAATTGATCTAACTGATTTTTAACATTTTGTAAAAATTCTCTTTTGAAATAATCACTTTCTATTTCGTTAATTTGTTTAGCTAATTTGATTTGATTTTGAGTTAAATTTTTCATTATCAGTTCAAATTCTTTTACAATATTTAAATTTAAAGACATTTTTGTTTGCAACTCAGTGTTTAATTTATCTTGATTTTCTTTTAGTAACTTAATTTGTGAATCGTAAAATTCGGCATCGTTCGAATCTAGATTACCGGAAATAAATTTTATTACGGTTCCTAGTCCATTAATTTGTCCTCTTTTTGGTCTACTAGTGTCAGGTTTCATTAATATATTATTATATTTCTGTTGTGTAACTTTCATGTATGTAAAAATGTTATTGATTTCGTTTTGATAGTTGTTTACAGTTACAGGTTTATTTGTTAAGTGTAGAGTTTGATCGGTTTCTTTTAAAAAGATTTGTAATTTTTTCTCAAGATTATTAAGTATGTATGCTATGTTTTCTATGTCGAAATAATGAATGAATGAGTGAGTTTTTTCTTGTATTCTGGTAGTACCGAGTGAAAATGGTAACACGCCTGGGTTATCTTCTATATCGATGACTCTAATGTTTTTAGACGCATTATTGTCCCGAGGTAGAAGGCTGATTAATATCCTGAAATTTTAGGGGTCTTTTTAGCTGTTTTTTATGATAAGGACCTTTTGGAGTGTCAACTTTATTTCCTAAATCTCTGGTTACCTTCTTTTGTGTAGCTATAGGCATTTGTTTTTGTCGTGTGGACCTTAATAAATATGCATTTTGGTTAGGTTGAAAAACAGGTGGATTTTGTTTATTTTGATTTAATTTTTCTATTTCATGTGTTTTTTTGTTAGTAACTTTTTCGTGTACTGATTTGTATAAATCTGTGGTGAGTTTTCTGTGTTGGTTAGTGTAATCTTCATAGTATTTCTGATAGAAATCTAACTCAAATATGTCACGTGTGTTTATGTGTCCATATAGTAATTCGATCGGTTTATACTTAGTGGTTGAATGTATTGCGTTATTATATGCTAATAAAGCATAAATCATTTGCTTGTTGGGAGGCAGATGTGACTGAGTATCATTTACAATTCTAAGATGTTCGATAAGCGTGCTATGTAATCTTTCGATCATGCCATTGCTTTGTGCGTGTCTAAAAGTTGTAAAATGAAACTTAATTTTATGTGTATTACAAAACTCTTTGAATAGTGTGTTATTAAATTCGTTATCTGCAATGATAGTACACGGAGTAGAGAATAATGAACAATGTTGGATCAAATTTTCAACTGCTTCAGCAGAATTATGCGTTTGTACAGGATAGGCATTAGAAAATTTTGAAAAAGCATCTATTATGGTTAAAAATTTAAAATTTCTGTATTGAAAATAATCAATATGAACGATTTCAAATGGTTTTGTAGGATAAGGTGGGTTGTCCAATTTTGGGTCCATAGGATTTCTTTCGTACTTACATTTTTGACATAATTCGCAATTATTTATAAATTTTTCGATTTTTTCAAACATTTTTGGAAAATAATTATCTCTTTTGAGACGTGCAAGAGTTTCAAGAATACCTCTGTGATTGTTCTTGAATGAATGAATTGTAAATTATAGACGCCCGACAACTGAGGTCATTAGCGTCTAAAACAATAAATGTAAATAAAAACAAAAGCAAAATCAAAAGTTAACATACAACAAAGCAAAACAATCACAAGTACAAATAAAAAGTGTCATACAATACAATGTAGTAAGATATAATGTAAAAAACCATAAAGGCTGTAAAGGGGCCCAAATGTACACAAATAAATAAAATCAGATAAACCGGTCAAGACCGGTTTCTTTTAAAAATCTAAACAGCAGATCGACATTGTCAGGATCATTTCCTAAAACAACAGACAGATCACCTGACAATCCGATCTGCTGTCGTGTGTCCCTAAACTGGATACACTCGATTAAAATATGCGAAACGGTAACGCGAGTGTCACACGTTTCACAGAGGGGCGGTTCCTCACGAGCCATCAAAAAACCATGTGTAAGTCTACAGTGACCGATGCGCAGCCGTGTAAGGACCACTTCCTCCCACCTGGAGGGACGGCAAGATGTGAACCATGGGTCAACTATAGACTTTATGGATTTTAACTTGTTTTCATCGACAGCACTCCATT
>CM077521.1:20034000-20057921 GCA_039654895.1 Mongoloraphidia duomilia | reverse complement strand
GCCAGGGCTACACGGTGATATAGTCAGCTCAAGAGACGGCGCCACTCCATCCAAAGACACTGGCTCACCCCGCCGGAATACCAAATAAACACGACGTTAGCCGATTGACTAGACTGGGTTAGGTCTAGCCGCCCGTTTACAGCGAAGCGGAGGCCAAAGCAGTGTGTTGGTGCACCCACGCGAACCTCAACTGCCAGGATCCTCTTTTCCGCCTTACGGGTCACCGCGCACGGCAAACACGCAGGTGTACTATTAGGGACTACTACAAACAAAGGACAGCAACAAAAGTGTACCCATAACGGAGGGACAAGACCGCTATCAACAACAAAAAAGAGGGAAGAACAGAAGAAGAAAAAAGTTGCGACTGTCCTTCCTTCATAATAGTCCCTAAATGAATCACCCAGCTGGGTACACAACCGACTGGTGCGTGCTCGGGTTTCCCTGGGTTCGCCAATTCCCAAAGAACATTGGAATGCAATTGCGATAAACAACTACATTCGAATGTTCCCCCTGGGGGCAATATTTTCTGGAACTGTTCATTGAGTACTATACCACTACCAGGCAACTTTCAGCTACAAAGCCTGATATAGTTCTCCTTGATAAAACTACGCGATTTATGTATGTCATCAAGTCTTAGCTCCTGCTCAAACGAACATAGTCGCGAAGGAGACTGAGAAACGGACAAAATATCAAGACCTTCTATTCGAGCTCAGGAAACAGTACCCAGAGTATTCCGTTAAATTGATTGTCCTTATATAATTGGTGTACTTGAAGGAGCCAAATCGTCATACTGTTGGCAAATATAAAAACTATCCCGGCATGTCAGCGTAACGCTGAGTTACTAGTCTGCCGCATGCAAAAGGCTGTGCTTATTGGGTCGCTCCGTATACTCCGTGCGCACGATCCAAACTCACTGTAATCGCCCAATTTATGGTTTGAGACGCGGTCATAGTTTCAACTTGCTCCGCAAGTATCCCTTGTGTGACGGTGACGAACCCGAAGTTTAAGATGCTTGTGGATGCAAAATTCTTTAAGGAATATATCTTTCGCATAATAATAATAATAGTCGACAGTCCATATATATGTATGTAATTAGCGTGAATATTCAAACCATATCGTTATACAGTGCGTTTGATTGCAACCGACATATTGACTTTTCATGTTAAATTTCTCCATTTGAATTACATTGAATTCAAGTTAAGTCAAATAGTAAACTCTGGACATAAAAACCGTGGCAATGGTCTTATAAACACAACTATTTTTATTGATGCTATTCTGTTTGGCCAATGTTAGAATTTACAGCACTGTAAAATTTCTGTCTCACTTTACCTTAAAATGTCAAATTTGTTAGAAAGTGACAAACATTTAACTGAACTATAATTTCTAACATTGAATCTACAGAATAGCGCCATAAGTTTCATAATAGCAATTAAAATAATAATAATGAAATACTTTCAACAAATTTAAAAAACTGTAATTTTTCCTTCCAACCCCTAAAAGAGAGTGGTGGAGATTTCTATAGGTCTTTAGTCAGAGAAAGCTGAAGTTTGGTATGCAGGCTGGGCTTCGCGTACAAGTAACGAGAAAATTAAAAAATCCTGGGTGTCCCCCTCCAACCCCTAAAGAGGGGTGGTGCAGATTTATATATATAGGTATATAAAAAGAAAAAAGAAATCTGGCATGCCTGCTAGATTTTGTGTACTTATAAGCAACATCTTACAAAAAAATTGAAATCCCATCAAAAACAACTCTTGTAAAAATAAGGCCAAGACTCGCGATCGCGTAGCAGCAAAAAGTTATGAGATATAATAAAACCAAGTTCAATTAATTGTAAGGGAAAAGTAGTGAATTAAAACTTGGCTACGTTTAAAATTCACTAAGACAATAAAAGACGAATGACTAAAGCGCTAGGCCTTGCAGTGGAAGTTTGGACTTAGTCAAGTTTTAAATTTTACTTTGCCAACATGCCCCTAAAGTATACTTACTATACTACTTTTCACATGATGTGAACTTAGTAAATTTTTATTGCATGCTAGCCTCCACCCGCGACTTCGTTCGCGTTAATTTAGGTTTTAATGAAAACTTTTCTTACCTGCTCGAAGTCATGACACCATGCAGACAGCTTTTCAAATATTATAATATAATTGCGTATATAGTAAGTACTTATTTTAAAAATTAAAAACCACTGATCCGATTGGCATCTGAGAGTTGGAGTCTTTATACGGAGCTACATTGATTAAAAAATGGATAACTATTGTAGGTATAATACCTATCTAGATGCGCAATGGGGTACATATATTACTTAAAAGTGATGACAGTATGTAAAAACGAGCAATAGCGAGTTTTTACAGCCACACGAGTCATAATACCATTACGCACGCGATATATACCTATGGTATTTTTTGCCAAGCCCACTATAAAATACCTACTTTTCACTCCACTTTCAAAAATTTTAACAGTTCATTTGCGTCGCCATCTTTACTTTTACAGTAGGTATGCCTTGACGGTTGTGAGTATGTAATCGCAGACGGATAGAGCGAATAAACAGAAGTTGCTACTTGTTATGCCAACCGTTTACTTACAGTACTTGCTATGTAATGGAAACACTTTTGCACGCCTGCCTGTTAACTGAACCAATGCAGGTCGGTACACATGCATTGAAAGTAGCTATTGTGTAGTGGGTATGGCAAAAAAAAAATCAAGTGTGTGCCATTGATTTTTCATTCAGTTCTGACTCTAAGAAATTATCAAACATTATTATAGAATATGAAAAAATCGTTTGAAAATTTATTATTAAAAAATCATAATTTATTTATTATTAAAAAATTATAAAAAATATTACCCTTAATAAAAAAATACTCTCATCACAATATGTCACTTCATGAAAAAGGTTTCGCAAATGTACATTTGTGGTCAGATACACTCTCTGCCTGTTCATTGATTGTATTTTTTGCTGTGCTAATTAGTATGACCTAGTTATTTTTTATAATATGACAAGTGTGGGTACAAAGAAATGTTAAAGTTAATCATTGCATTCGCCATGGGAAATGATTTAGCTTTCATTAAATCGTTTAAGAATTTATTTAAACAATGTGACGTGCCACAAGGTAAAAAAAGTCAGTGCGATTCATCTAGTCTTTATAAATTTCACAGTGATGAAAAACTGAAGAAAAATGGTTAAAAACATTAAAAATGCAATATGCTCCTCCAAGAATGCGAATCTGTTATCGGCACTTTTTAAAATCTAATTTTTTTTCTACCAGTAAGTATTGTAATGTACTAGAATAATATTTACTTTTCTATGATAATATGTATTATAATATACAACATGATAAGTTTTTTGGAGGAATAAGTATTAGCCCGGTCAATAAAGGTTTTATGTCGGAACTAATTCCCATAGAGCTGGATTTTTCACAGATGGTAGAAAACCTTTAGACATGTATTTTTACAAAAGTCCCCGGTTATCCCCCCTGTGC
Source organism: Mongoloraphidia duomilia (assembly GCA_039654895.1). NCBI lineage: Eukaryota > Metazoa > Arthropoda > Insecta > Raphidioptera > Raphidiidae > Mongoloraphidia > Mongoloraphidia duomilia. The sequence continues at coordinate 20,054,445 of CM077521.1, read as the reverse complement.
TTCATCCCGCCACCTCCTATTGAATATTTGCATGTCACTTTTTGCTGAGCCAGTTTCGAAATATCTCAGAAATGGTCGACTTAAGCGATTCTTTCATTATGTAATGTTTTAAATAGGATTACATTTCCTACAATTTTCATTCCTACAAATTTTCTGTGGTACGAATAGTAAGTGCGCTACAGCTTTTTGAAAAACGCGCGCTTTTTGTAGACTTAGAAACCAATTATTAAAACGTAATGTCCTTTTCAATAGCTTTACTTATTGTGTTCTTCATCGAATTTTAAATTGAAAATATACATGCTCATAAAGCAAAGAACGCCCTAAAGCGTGATTTTTGTCCCTTATCGATATCTTTAAAATTGAGAAGTTATGTGCAGTCAAAGTTGAAACACTCATGTTCTACCACCAGAGAGCGTTAAAATCACTTCCCATGGCGAATACAGTGCGTACGTACGCCATTATTTGACATTTGCAGTCTCAGTTCCCGAGATATTAATTGTTAAAAGTGAAAACAAAAATTCGAGATAGATGCGGAATTTTCAACCAAATAAAAAAAAGACGATGACGTCATTACGAAAAGGGGAGAGATTAAAAGAGACGACTCTTAAAAAAGATGCTCGTTAAAAAAATACGGTTGACCTGTCGGAGGATTTTGGCCGCAGATGATCTGGGATTTTTTTTTGTAAGAACTGTTCCACACTAAACGTACTACCCTGTTATTTTTTGTAATCAAAACAGTTTTTCAATGCTAGTTTTTACAGTACCGACTATTTGTGCGATGCACCTACCTAAAAGTAAGCTCGATGTTGGTAAGCAACGAGCGCAACGGTATGGCGGTGGTGGTTGCATTGATACAGAGAGTCGTTTCATATCACGTTCGGAGGGCGGTGGTTCGGTTGACAGGTTGTCAGCACCAGAACCGGGCGGATTAAATCAGAGAGCAAATGTTAAAACGAGTGCATCGATGTTCACTACTGAACTTTGTGTATCCTTTCCAGTCTACATCAATGTTTCTCAAACGCGAAGAATTTTAGGTGGCACGCGAGTTATGTGATAACGAGCGGCTAAGTAATAATACTCTGCATTCATTTTTTATGGTTCCGTAGAAACTACAAATATACAGACGTAGATTGATGATCCAAAAACAGAAATGATGAGATTTTTGGAAATATTATTTTTTTAGAGTTGAAAGTGTACTGAATTTTTTTTTCACTTATCCTATTGCATTTAGTTGGGTGTATTTCGATAGGTTTCGATTTTAACCCTTCAGTCATCGAGATATTTGCTTTCAAAGCCGTTATTAAGGTGTCCCCCCTCTAATTTCTAAACTATCGAAGAAAAAAATTTGAAAAAAATCCTGAATGTAGCCTTTAGTTATAGTACTTTCAATGAAAATTATAACGAACGCTGTAGCAAGCAAATAGTTTATGAGAAATTTAGAAACAAATCATTGCATTTTTATAAAATTATTTTAAAATTAAATTAGAATTTTGACCCTTTCTATAACACTTTTAAGAACATCACAAAAGAATAATTGGTAGCCGTGATCGTTAAGTCGAGTGTTTATAAATTATTAGAAATGTCATACCTTTCGGGTTCAAATCCCAAATTAGGATAAATTATAATTTATTTTTTTTTATTAACGACAAATTATTATTTGATAACATTTTATAATGTAAAAAAGTGGGAGAGTGTACCGCCGTTTTATCATGCTTTCCATATGCAAAACTTTTTGAACGTATCTTTACAATAGTTTTCACAAATCGATGTGTGTGGTAAGTAAAATTCAATTTTAATTTAATGTAAATTAGATGATAATTTAATGTTTTTCAATTTATTATATTTAAGAGTATTCTATAGCGGAAATTACCCTTTGCACCCTTCATTTCAAATCCTTTTACCTCGCCTATAAAACGGTTCCCGCTCTCCCAACGCTATTTTTAAAGCTAAAGGGTTGGAGCGGGTTGGAGTAAACGCCAAATGAAGGACCGAGAGAGTCACACTACAGATCCTACAGGCGAATTTTTTGAAAAAAGTTTTAGATACGTGTGAAAAATTGCGTAATTTCTTAAAAAGTTGTAATTTTTTCTAGGAATGTTTTTCAATTTTTCGCCTGTAGGATCTGTAGTGTGGTTTCTTGGTCCTTCATCTGGCATTTACCTGAGCCCTTTAGCTTTAAAAATAGCGTCGGGAGAGCGAGAACAGTTTTATTGGCGAGGAGAAAGGATTTGAGATGAAAAGTGCAAGGGGTAACTTCCGCTATCAAATACTCTTAATAATAAATAAAGAGAAAATCTAAAAACTATTAAATTGAAAATATGAATTGGTGCTAGGCCCAAAGAACCTTATATTCTCCTAACTGTGGGCTCGAACCCTGATACCTTGTAGAGTTCATATTATGGCTTAACGCCTTTAAACGCATGGCTATTGCCACCTTGTTACAGACAGCTTAACAGTCACTATACATGTCTAATGCTAGCGACAATTACATAATATTATTATATTATACATGCGGCTAACTTCATACTGTCGAATTTTTGTTAGCTGTACGCGCGGAAAAATTTTACGTCAACGCGCCAAAAGAAATATAACTTCAAAAATAAAATACAAAATATAATAATGCACCTTATTTTTTTTTACGCGATATTAATAATTTATTTTCTGTTGACATTAAAACAAAAGATTGTTAATGACAGTTATATTTACGGTTTTGACAGATGTCAACAAGAGCAAGAAAAACAAGAAAACAGAACACTGGACACTGCAGACAAGAATTTGCGGGAGGGACCCGATAGAACTTTGTGCTGGGCCCTTGTTTTAGAGTAATTAATAATGGGTGGGCCCACCCTTGAATTCTTGTCTGTAACCATAGAAGTAGGTCCCAGGTATGTGTCTTTAACTTGATAAAAAAACGGAAGACAGAATTCAATTTAAAAATTTATTTGTATAAAAATTGTAATTAATAATGTTACAATTTGAATTAATTGAAAATAAACAGAATTCAAATACAATCGGAATTAATCCAGCTAGCGAATAACGCCGCTGTACAAAGAGATCAAATTCAAACAGATTTGGAATACGGTGAGGCTACTATTCTAAAGGTGCCTTTCCACCAACCGCGCAAAACGTTTGCAAACGTTTGTCTCTGTTTCGACCGAAGTCGGTACATCAAAGGAATTCGTAGTTCATGCTGTTTTGTGTTTTTGGTGGACACGACGGCGCGCGCGTTAACGAATATTGTGTACACACGTGTGTTATTGTTTTATGATTGTGGACTGGAATTGAATTGAATTGTGAATTATAGACTCTCGACAACAGAGGTCATTAGCGTCTGTTAAGATACAAAATGTAAACAAAACAAAAGTAAAATCAATAAAATAAAAACAAAATCAAAAGATTGTGAACTGGGACTAACTTCAACGAGAATACAGTCTCTGCAGTTTATATCTTTTTTACATAATTTAGGACCCACTTTTGAAATTAAGACTTCAAAATAAACCACTTCTGCTATCTGTTCGTCAGTCAGCAGTTGTGATGATTTTATGGTTTTTAAAAAATGAGAAGTCCAGAATATTTTTTTTTTGTTTCTTTTATTGCTCTCTTTTTTTATCAAATCGTAAATTATAAAAAACGATGCAGCACTAACAAGTTTTCTAGATGCCATTTTTTGCGCAGTAAAATATCACGAGTCGATGACAAATGTTCGCAAACATACTGTTCTTTGCAAATGCTTGTTCAGTGGAAATGCTTTAAATAAAATGTTCACAAGCAATTGCAAATATTCGCAAAAATGTTTGATGCAATTAATGCTTTTTTGCTGGATAGGCACCTCAAGATAACAGACGGAACGAACAATAACTAACCTCACCCGAACATAGCAAGAAATGTCAAAATAAACAATAAAGAATTATTTATAAAATTAATTGCTGTTAAATGAAATCAATAAAAAGATAATAGAATTTAATAACTACGTTACTTGTAATACCAAAATATGAATGAATATCACATAAGGTACGTAAATCAAAATCTTAATGATTAAGTGATGTCTTGTAGATCAGGGAATGAAATAAATTATAATTACCGACTAGATACAAATACCAGCTTATAAAATTACAGAACGGAAAACACATCTCGATCCTTCCAGGCCAGAAACAAGAATCCCTTTTTTTGTGAAACTTTTGTCAATAAAAAAATCACCTTTGTGATCAACGTTCAAAAATTTTTCTTTTCAATAATATTCAAAATCTGTTGTCACTTAAAACTAACACACGACTGGCTATGCACTGATAGTTCAAAGCCCCATTTCATTTCTTAAATATTAATCAGCTACTATTTTAAACCAGTCTCTTAATTTAAAATTAAAGATAATAAAATTGATTAAAGTTATGATAATAATAATCTTTGTGGCAGTTAAATGTCACAATGTATGTTAATTGTTTTTAATTGTATGTTTCTTAATATTTGAACATTGTGTTTTTTCTGACGCTATCTACGCTGTAATTGGCACAAATGAATAAAGGAAATTATTATTATGTATGTATGTATCTTTGCATTTTGGTCGGCGGTCCCACAAAAAAAAGGCATAGTGGTAGGTTTGACATACCTACAATGTTGCCATCCTCACTACGAATATTGACATTTCCACTGTGCACGATTTTCACTTTGGTTATAGTTACTTTGCACGATCTTCACTTTGATAATTGATTATTAATATTTTTTTATTGTTCAAAATTCATATTCAATACAAGAAAAAGTACAATTTTTTAGGTTCGAATGTAAATGATAAATTATTATTTTGAAATGTAATGTATTATCAGTATAGTCCACGTGTATAAAAATATACAATAAATATTTATTTAGTAGATACCTACATAATATAAGAAAATATAAAATTTTATCTAATTGTTGACATATTTACGCGCGAATTTTCGTATAATTGTTTTGAAGTTATTTTTTATATCATGTAATATAAATATATTATGACTATTCCACATAAAATATATAAAAATGTATAATAAATATGTAATATAAGAAATAAAATGATAAAATATCTATTTGTTGAAATTTGTTCTTATTGTTTCTTTGAAATTTTTAATTGTCGTCTTATTTACAATAGTATTCTGGAATTCCGTTAGCCAGAATTTTCTCATTGTCAGTAAGTCGGCAAAGTATAGTGCACATTTTTTACTTCCCACCTCTACTATTGTAGGGAAGTATTGTATAGTATTGTAGGGAATATAAATGAATTCTAGATGTTATAATATGAAAAAAATGTAAATATTTTTTTTCTCTTGAATGTACAGTTTTCGAGAAAAAAAATATTTTACTAAAAAAAATAAAAATTATACGTAAATCAAGGTAACCAAATATTTACTAGGTGGGAAGTATAGGACTGGTCATCAGTCGAATTTTTTCTTAAAGTAAAAATATAAGTACTATAATGAATATTATTGAGTTCTGCGAGCAATTTAGAACTACCGAACAAGCTGTGGAATATCTACGTGTACGTGGAATTTTACGAAGAAATGCCCCAGCTTGTTTGAGAGTGGACTGCGGCAGATTTATGACGCAAGTCAAAGAGGAAGGCTGGAGCGATGGGGTAGTTTGGCGATGCCCTAGGCACAAGGGCTGCAAAAAATCTATTCGAGATGGCTCGTTTATAATGAACAGCCATCTTAAGTTGCAGGAATTTTGCATAGTGGCCTATACCTGGGCATTGTCGATGTCAGCCGCTGTCCAACAACAAATGGCCAACGTGAGCAATAAAACTGTTGTAGATTGGAACAACTTTTTTAGAGACATATGCTCATGATGGTTAATTCAAAATCCCATCAGACTGGGCGGGCCAGATCTGGCGGTGAAAATTGGTATATAATATTATTATCATCTCATTTTTTATGATTAAATGAATTAATTGTATTATTACTACATAAACTTATGTTAGCATAGATCAGTCACTAATGGCCCGGCGAAGTACAATCGGAGACATAACGTGCCTGAAAGATGGGTATTTGGGCTGTACGACGTAGAGCAAAAGATAGGGGTGTTAGAATTTGTAGATGACCGTTCCAGGATGACGCTTCTTCCGATTATAGAACGCTTAGTCATTCCTGGTAATTTTATTTTTTTTATTGTAATAAAAATTATGTTTATTTATAATATAATATATATATACATAAATATATATTTTTATTACAATAAAAAAATAAAATAAATATTTATTATTCCATAATCTACAAATTCATTATTCATAGGAACTACAATCCATTCTGATCGTTGGGCAGCGTATGACGGAGGTGCGATTACTGCTTTGCCTGTTGTGCCTCTATACGTGCATCTTTCGGTAAATCACGCCGAAAATTTCGTTGATCCGATAACCGGAGCATGCACGAATCACGTGGAGGCGTTTTGGAAAAACGCCAAACAAAAAAACAAGCTAATGAACGGCACCACTTCGGAACTGTTGCCCAGTTATTTAGATGAATTTATGTGGACGCAGCAATCAGCCCCGGATCTTCAATTTTTTTAGGCGGGGCAAAAAGTGAAAAATGCCGCCCCCGCCCACTTATATTTATTTTTACCTTTATCATCTTTATATTTTTCAGCTATCAGATGTCCACTAATTGATTGACATTTGGTCAAAGTTAAGTAAATGATGAGTTGTCCATTCGTCTGAAAAGTGTGAATTTGAATTTGGCCGCCCTTTGAACTTGCCGCCCGGGGCATAGGCCCCGGCTTGCCCCTCCCTAGATCCGGGGTTGGCAGCAATACGGGGAAAAAACAATAGAAGCCTATAACAATCTACTACATCAAATTACAGAGTTTCACCCGTTTGTTTGAATTTTTTAACTGATACAGCAAATTACAGTTTTACCAGTTCGTTTAACATTTTTTAACTGATTAAAAAAACAGTTTAGCTGCAATATGACTGACGCAGCTCATTTACTTTCTGATTTTATCAAATAAGTCCAATTTTACGAGTTTTAATTAAGCTGTTGCTGAAAATTGACAATCTTCGTTTAATCGTTATTTTTGATTAATTAAAAATTGAAATATTAAAACCGCTGTAGTGATATTGTAGTTTATACGATTTACATTTTTAATTACGTTACGTGCATATAACATTGTTGTGAATCGAATATGACTGTGAACTGAGCATTAGTGAATACGCATTCGAGTGAAGTTGGAAACATTATAGGTATGTCAAACCTGCTACTGTACCTTTTTTTGTGGGACCCGTCAACTACATGAATGCCGCCTTCTGTAGCCTAAACGGATTAACGGATTTTGAAAATTGATGTGTTTATAGATTCATCATAGTCTTAGGAGTCTACTGGGTATATGACGTCACGGAAAATTTAATATGGCGGACGCTAGACGATATTTTGTCAATACGCACAAAATCGGTAAAACTTTTTGTGTGGGGTATCAAATGAAAAGGCTTGATTTGTAGATTACATTCAAAGGAAGAAAATAAAAATAAATTATTTTAAAAAACAAAAAACCCGACTGTGTAAAAATAGAACTTAAAAGATGAAAACAAGATCAAATGGTAACATGCAATCGCAGGCATATATTATGTAGCAACAATTTGAACAGAAATATCTAATTCCTTCGACTGCATGCATTTGATCTTGTGTCCATCTTTTAAGTATGATTTTTGCGCAGTCGGGTTTTTTGTTGTTTAAAAATAATTAAAAAAGAGTACTCTGAATTCAATACCTCTCACCTTAACGATTTGTGAGGAGAAATGAACATTTTTTCAAAAACTCTACACCCATTTTTGACCCCCTTAGGGGTTGAATTTCGAAAAATCCATTCGTAGCGGACGCCTACGTCTTATAAGGAAGGTACCTGCCATATTTCATGTTTGTAGGCTTTATATAGTTCCAAAGATTTCGTGATGAATCAGTCAATCAAGCAGTCAGTCAGGACATTTATTTTTATTATACAGTGTGTCCACAGACTCATCCTCAACATGGGGATCTCCGTTGTTATGGGAGATAGAGATTTGGTTAAATGAGACAAAATGTGCAGAATCTCCACTACTACTACCCTGCGTAGTCAAACTTTCCATATTTTGCTTGGTTCGCGACCGACAGTTGAAAAACGAGATTTACTCATTTTCGTTTTTTGTTTATAACTCGCTTATTAAGTAAGTTAGAAAAAAAATATTTTCACTTTCTTAAGGCACTTTTTTATGAAGATTTCAAATCTCTTTTCATATTTTTATCTACTTTTATAGTTTCAGAGATACTTGTATTAACTTTGCTTTTTTAAATACACGTCAAAGATGGCCATGACACCATTCGAAAGAGATTTTTTTCCTCTTTAATTTGATATGAGGGTTAATGGATTTATTTTCAAAAATAACAGAGTTATACGTAAAACACTGATTTTTAATAGTAGGCTATGCTAAATTAATTGATAAAACAACAGAAGGCTTAGCAAACAGTTGAAATTCGCGTTGGCTCAGTAAACGGCTGTTTTGTTTTAGCTGTCAAAGTGTAGTTTGTTGCTAATTTGTCAGTTTACTAAGTGATTTATTAAATTTACTTTTGTTATCATGGAACCATTTTGTAACAATGAAAAATAAGCGATTTTCAACAATTGATCGTAAAACAGTAGTTTTGTCTTCTTCACTTATTCGCGTTGACTTAGTAAACGGCTTTTTAAATGATCCATAGTTTATTAAATTTACTCGTAAGTTTCTGTAAATAGACGAATGAGGTAGTCTTCGTTCTGGATACTGATCGAAGTACATTTCTGCAGCTCTGGTCGAATGTTTGTGACATAGAATGTAACAATTGTTGAAAATCGCTTATTTTTCATTGTTACAAAATGGTTCCATGATAATAAAAGTAAATTTAATAAATCACTTAGTAAACTGACAAATTAGCAACAAACTACACTTTGACAGCTAAAACAAAACAGCCGTTTACTAAGCCAACGCGAATTTCAACTGTTTGCTAAGCCTTCTGTTGTTTTATCAATTAATTTAGCATAGCCTACTATTAAAAATCAGTGTTTTAAGTATAACGCTGTTATTTTTGAAAATAAATCCATCAACCCTCATATCAAATTAAAGAGAAAAAAAATCTCTTTCGAATGGTGTCATGGCCATCTTTGACGTGTATTTAAAAAAGCAAAGTTAATACAAGTATCTCTGAAACTATAAAAGTAAATAAAAATATGAAAAGAGATTTGAAATCTTCATAAAAAAGGGCCTTAAGAAAGTGAAAATATTTTTTTACTAACTTACTTAATAAGCGAGTTATAAACAAAAAACGAAAATGGGTAAATCTTGTTTTTCAACTGTCGGTCGCGAACCAAGCAAAATATGGAAAGTTTGACTACGCAGGGTAGTAGTACTGGAGATTCTACACATTTTGTCTCATTTAACCAAATCTCTATCTCCCATAACAACGGAGATCCCCATGTTGAGGATGAGTCTGTGGACACACTGTATATATACACTAGCGATTCCGTCTGGCTTCGGCCGGGTGCTAAGAATTTATAAATTAACCCACCCGCGACAAATTCTCCCCTTGAGAAGTGAAGTCGGGTTGGTGGTGTGTATAATATTAGTAGAATTCCACCAATATGCGAAAATGCAAATGAATTTCAGAGTTATGTTTTGTTACTATCCTACAGGACTTATCTCCCCCCCGCGAGAAATTTATCAAAATAAAATAGGTATATTATCACTCAGGGATAGTGTAGCATTCTATTAGTGAAAGAATTAATAATGAAGAATTAATACAAACTCACAAACTGTTCCTCTTTATAATAATGTAACAAAACTGTTTTCTACCTGGGCGGAATAAATTTTTATTTACAATAATTAAAATGTAACAAAAATAGATAACAATAAAATGTAACAATTATATCTCAATTCTAACAGTCAACACTGTTTATATAATAATAACACGAACAGTAATTCTCAAACAAAGTGAAACACTTCAATAGCACTGTATTTATTTCTGTTGTGCGACACGACACTAATTCACGACTGACTTCCCTCCCTACGGTGACTGCCCCTGCTTATATAGAGCTACGTGCAGGCTTAAACACAACGCTTCTAGCGTTTTCGAGAACATTCCGGCAGGTACGCGTATCTTCGACACCATTCCCCGCCTCGCCACTGTAACTTATTCTCGATGCTTCTGTTGTCGCCAGCGGCGTAACATCTTGGGGTTTTCTGCCTATTGTGGCCAGCGGCGTAACATCTTGGAGTTTGCTACAATAATATTAAGTATAGCCTATTATAATATGTTATACAATAAATTTCAGTTGACGAGTACTTTAGGTACTTGACTTGTCTTAAATTCGTTCATAATCATTAAAATTCTAGCGCATTCATCTGTCTGAATTAGAGTTAAAAAATAAGATGAAAACACACGGGGTAGAATTATTTCTTAAAGCAGAAATTGAACAATGGAACTGTTAATAAAAGCAACAAATAATGTCTAAAAAAACGTGGATATATTACGAACGTTCTGTATAAAGCAATTCTCTCAAAGAAGAAACGGTGTGGAGATAGAATTACAATGAAATGATTTGAGCTCGTCTTTTCTTGTTCTTTGTTCACTGTCCGGTTCAAAAGACGATCTCGAGTCAGAATAACCCAGTGTTAAAATTATGTGATTACCTACATATTTTTATCAAAAATAAATAAACAATAACCATTTTTTCGGACCTATGGGCTTGAGAATAGCCGAGTGTGTAGCAATGCTGTTGTTTACATGGCGTTGCTATGGTTCCTCTATTACAAGTCCCCAGTTCCCGGGTTCTAGCCCGAGAGCTGGTAAAAGTGTCAATTGGATTTTCAATTTATTATTAAAAAAAAATAATGAATTGAAAATATGAATTGGTGCTAGGCCCAAATAACCTTAGCTGTTGATGGTCTTTAAAACACAACAGGTCCATAGAGATGTAACATCAATATTGGATATACGTATAATAATACTTTAATTGCCTACTAGGTTGCCTAGAAAAGGTTAAATTGTACCGAACTGGAGTGGGGACTGAAAGCAGTAAAGTGCAATAGGGAAAGTGCTGACATATGATTTGAGTATCGCTTTAAAGAGAAGATACTGTACACTGTACAGTCTACATTATTACATATTTATATAATTGGCTGCTTTCCAACAAAAATTTTCAATTGCAAGTCAGCCGTATAAATATATTAATCGAGATATTAATTTATTATTACATACATGCCCGCTTCCGTCTATATAATGTCCAATCTAATAGGGTGGACGTACATACTACATAACCTACTCAATAAGAAAGAAAGGCAGTATAATATAGCTTCTTCTTTATAAACAGATAGTAAATTAATGATGAGTAAGGGAGCTAGGGGCGAGTTGTAACTGGGGTAAGAAGTACCACAGATTTTTCAGAATCAATTTAATACCTTTGACGCTACATTTTTGACTTCATTTGTTCGCAATACGTTGTAATGGACAGGTTCGGTTTACGCTTTAGTTCTTCAAAGTCGTTGTTAAACAGTTAACAAATATCCTTTATTCTTCAATATTCTTACATGGTCCTTACGTCTAAGGCTATGTACACTATATCCTAATATATACACCCTACTCTAATATATACACACTACTCTCTAAATACTCTGAGTTCATTGTCTTATATACTAAGTCAGTAAACACTGTTTACCTTATTTGCCATACAATACTTCGGAATGTTCTTAATCAGCACATTCCGTATACAAATAATAATAAACAGCATTTATTGATGTTTACAAATTAATCTATTACTAAATCACTACAACTATGTTGCTCACTACACTACAACGTAAGCACAATAATTGTCCCGATGGATTTCACACCGAGAGGTGGTGAGCGCGTGCTCTGTTTTGACGAGGTTTTGAAAAAAATATTTTTGCCATACCCACTATAAAATAGTGGGTATAGCGATATCTCGTGCGTAATTATATTATGAATCGTGTGACCATTAAAACTCGTATTAACATACTCGAATCATATTCTTTATTACGCAGCTATAGATATACCTACAATCTACTATTACGTAAACTTTGATTTTTAACATGTTCTTTTGCCACTTTTCTTGTTATTTTTGTACAATAATTGTTTAGTTACGGATTTTTATTATTAATTTTCGTTCAGATCCATCATTTTTAACTTCCCGCTAAGAAAATTGAAAATTTTCAAAAATAGGGAAGTTATTGATTTCACCCCGATTTTCGAAAATCGAGTTTTCATAAGATCTCGACGTTTTGTGATCCTAGGAAGCTATTCTGATTATTTTTACGATGATGTCAGAATATCGGTAAGTATGTGTGTGTGTGCGTGTGTGTGTATGTAAACCTCTTATATAACTTTTGAACAGCTTGACCAATCGAATCGCGATTTGCGGCATTCGAAAGGGTTCCACTGAACTTAGATTTCCTGAAAATTTGAACCGATTCGGCCCAATAGATTTTGAGAAATTCCAAAAAAATCGGAAAAGAAAAGTTGTTAAAACGATGTTTTTTTCAAAATAACTTCTAGAATATTGTATCGATTGATTTCATAATCTAATCAGCTCTTCTCCTCAGAAAACTGCGTCAAATGCCGCTAAGCGGATCAAAATCGGTTAATCCGTTCGAGAGATTACGTAGCCAACAGATTTCAAAAAAAGTGTTCTTTCAAAATAACTTCGAGATTTCTCAACCAATCGATTTTGTACCTCTTACAATATTTTTAGAGCTTAAAAAACTGCGTCGAATGCCGTTTTAAAGATCAAAATCGAAATAGAACTACGCGTTCAAAAGTTATAGCTTTTCAAAAATTAAAATAGTGTTATCAGCAATATACTTTTTGGTATATTATCAAGTGCTTCGAACTCAAAGCGCTTGAAAATAGCGGGAAGTTCCAGGGATGACCTGCGGGGTCAACCGATTTACAGATTTTTTCTATATAAATAATATCAATTAATTTTCGAAATCGCACAATAATATTGGGCAAGTAGTAACAAAATTTCAGGGCAACACCACTTGTTGATTTATAAAGTGCCATGTTAATTTTTGTAGTTACAATTCTGATTTAAAGATTCCAAATTAAATATTAAATACATATTAATATGTCGACAAAATTACGATTGATATTTTTTAACTGAGATGTTAAAGCTAATTATTTTTGATTTACAATTGCGTTAAACATAGATAAGTAATAAAAAACCGAATTTAATTATTTTCATACATATACAGTGTCCGCCAAAAAGTTCGCACCATATGAGGAAATTTTTTGTTTTTGATTTTTTTTGAAATTTTTTTGGTAAAAAGTTTGTGCTTTTAAAAAGATTAAATTTGAGCGCACTAGATCCATTGTGTGAATTTTTGTTCCAGAGAAAATGGCGTTTATCTAAATTTCAAAATTACAAAAAATCCAATATTTCGAAAATTAAAAGTGTTTTGCCGGAAATTTTTGTAGCATTCGTTCGATATTCGCCATATTGTGTAATGTCAGTTATGAAAGAAAAAGCAATTTTTTATACAGGTGGCCAAAAAAAGTCAACTTTTGAAATTTGAACTTTTTGGTCATTTTTCTGAGTGAAATTTTGAATTTCAAATACTTTGACTCCAATATTATGCAATATATGTTTATATTAATTGGAAAAATAAACAAGAATAGCATAAAACAATAACAACAACGAAATTTTCGAATTCAATATGATTTCAAACACATTTTTCTGTTTTTGGTGCAAAGCGTTTTCGACACGAAAAACTCATCTTCTAAGTCCAAATTTATTTTCTATTTCATGATAAATAAACATAAATTAACTTTTAAATTCAACTAAGTCACAAAAATTGTTTACTTCGAATCTAACGTCCTTAAAATAGGTAACAATAGTACCTACGCCATTTTCTCCGGAACAAAAATTCACACAATGGATCTAGTGTGCTCAAATTTAATCTTTTTAAAAGCACAAACTTTTTACAAAAAAAAATTTAAAAAAAATCAAAAACAAAAAATTTTCCCATATGGTGCGAACTTTTTGGCGGACACTGTATAATTAAAAACAATCAATTAAGTATTTGTAAACCTTGCATTTTTATTAAGAAAATCGGAACTATCTTGCGAAAATGAAATACCTGCTCAAAACCTGTTACAACTTACCCCAAACTGGGGATAAAAACAGTCTACAGTTATGCTGCGTAAAGTAATACTGTTTTGTTTTACTTTAAAACACACATACGTAAGTAGCACTTTAAAGATTACTTTGCTATATAATGTCACTAACAAAATATTTATCTAATTTATGTTTTATTTGCTTAAAATGGAAATTTTGAAGCAGTTGTTGCAAAAAATATTGTATGTAACGCGTGACTAAAATGACGAATCTGGTTATGTTGCAAAAAATTGTGAGGCTGTAAAATCTAAATTAATATCTTCTCTTGTGCTATCCAGATTTGCATATGCTGATGTATTGTATCATGGTATTTCTTGGCAACTGAGCTATAAAATCCTAAAGGTACAAAATTCCTGCATTCGTTACATATACAATGTTAATCGTAGGTCACATAGTACACAAATTTTAAAAGAACATAGCGTATTAAACATAGAACATACTAGAATATTTCATATCATTATTTTATTACAAAATGTTTTAAAAACTCAACAACCGTTGTATGTACACAGGTAAGCTGCACATAGGGAAATTAACATTGGGAAAAAATGAATGGATCAGAGTTAGCCTTGACTGCGTTGATTGCTTATTTCTATGCGTTGCTATATGGTAATCCTGAAGATTTCTATTTTAAACAAATAATAGCTTTGTTCCAACCACTCTGAATACCGTAATATTACCGTCACACTCATGCGCAGTGAATAGAACGCGTTCCAACCGACCTTGTGACCGTTTGTGGACGATTCTTAAAGCGTTCCAACCGGTTTGGTGATAGTTTGTGAACGGTTTCCGGACGATTCCGGTACATGGTCTAGTCATGAAACCAAAATGAAACTGTAAAACTGACATGCGCATTAAGCATTTTATTACGTTTGTCTCTGTTTAATATTTGACAGTTGACACTTGACAGTTGTTTATTTATTTTAATTTGACGTTTTTTTTCGTTGAATTATTAATTTATTTATTTTGATAGTTTAATCAGTGGAACTTGGTATTTTTTCTGCTAAATTTGGCAATTTCACAAGAATTAGGAATCATTTTATCTGAACATTCTAAAAAATGGTAGTACCTAACCAAGTCTATATGGTAGCCGAAAATGTCAAAAGGTCTTTACCTAAGCTTTATAAAAGCAAGAGGACTATTTTGTAAATCATAAATTATTAACTTAAGTGATAACTGTTTAATTAAATTTAAAAATATGAGTGATGAAGGCGATAGCATTTCTTAAATGTTTTTAACAATAAAAAATTTTGGAGCATACAAGTAATTCAAGAATTACAAGGCGCGATATTCATGTAGGTATTGTGTGTAAACGGTTTTACCGAACATAGGGAAAATAACACTAAGAAGATCAATTTTGTAGTAGGCTATGGCCATAAGACCTAATGTAAATATGTATTGGATTACATAGAAAAAATAGTGCAGTGAATTTTTTAAACAATTTTCCATAGCAACGGTTGACTATTAAGCGAAACTCGGAACCAGCTAAAAAAAAAAAGTCTTGAGGTGTCGTAAGATACCCGACAGAAGCTATGTTTCTTACGCATTGTATATAAAACCGAATTTATCAAAGATATAAACAATACAATTAAAAAGTTATTATTTGACTGCCATTTTGAAATCTGACGCCATTTTATTTTTTTGTGTCTTATTAAACTCTCAAATATCAAATTTCAAAAGGACTGGATAATTTTTACAAAGAAGTATATACCTATGGCCGCCATTTTAAAATATGACGTCATTTTATATTTTTGCGTTCTATAAAACTCGTCAATATCTATTTTCAAAAAGATCAGATAATTTTTACACAAAAAGTACATATTGCCGCCATTTTGAAATCTGACGTCATTTTATTTTTTTGTGTCTTATGAAACTCTCAAATATCAATTTTCAAAAGGATCGTATAATTTTTAGAAAGGAGTACATACGGCCGCCATTTTTAAATCTGATGTCATTTTATTTTTTTGTGTCCTTTGAAACTCTCAAATACCGATTTTCAAAACAATCGGATAATTTTTACAAAAAACTACATTTGGCCGTCTTTTTTAAATCTGACGTCATTTCATTTTTTTGTGTTCTATGAAACCCTCAAATATCAATTTTCAAAAGGATCGGATAATTTTTACAAAAATGTACATACGGCCGCCATTTTGAAATCTGACGTCATTTTATTTTTTTGTGTCTTATGAAACTCTCAAATATCAATTTTCAAAAGGATCGTATAATTTTTAGAAAGGAGTACTACATATTTCCGCCATTTTGAAATCTGACGTTACTTTATTTTTTTGTGTCCTATAAAACTCGCAAATATCAATTTTCAAAAGGATTGGATAATTTTTACAAAGAAGTATATACCTATGGCCGCCATTTTAAAATATGACGTCATTTTATATTTTTGCGTTCTATAAAACTCGTCAATATCTATTTTCAAAAAGATCAGATAATTTTTACACAAAAAGTACATATTGCCGCCATTTTGAAATCTGACGTCATTTTATTTTTTTGTGTCTTATGAAACTCTCAAATATCAATTTTCAAAAGGATCGTATAATTTTTAGAAAGGAGTACATACGGCCGCCATTTTTAAATCTGATGTCATTTTATTTTTTTGTGTCCTTTGAAACTCTCAAATACCGATTTTCAAAACAATCGGATAATTTTTACAAAAAACTACATTTGGCCGTCTTTTTTAAATCTGACGTCATTTCATTTTTTTGTGTTCTATGAAACCCTCAAATATCAATTTTCAAAAGGATCGGATAATTTTTACAAAAATGTACATACGGCCGCCATTTTGAAATCTGACGTCATTTTATTTTTTTGTGTCTTATGAAACTCTCAAATATCAATTTTCAAAAGGATCGTATAATTTTTAGAAAGGAGTACTACATATTTCCGCCATTTTGAAATCTGACGTTACTTTATTTTTTTGTGTCCTATAAAACTCGCAAATATCAATTTTCAAAAGGATTGGATAATTTTTACAAAGAAGTATATACCTATGGCCGCCATTTTAAAATATGACGTCATTTTATATTTTTGCGTTCTATAAAACTCGTCAATATCTATTTTCAAAAAGATCAGATAATTTTTACACAAAAAGTACATATTGCCGCCATTTTGAAATCTGACGTCATTTTATTTTTTTGTGTCTTATGAAACTCTCAAATATCAATTTTCAAAAGGATCGTATAATTTTTAGAAAGGAGTACATACGGCCGCCATTTTTAAATCTGATGTCATTTTATTTTTTTGTGTCCTTTGAAACTCTCAAATACCGATTTTCAAAACAATCGGATAATTTTTACAAAAAACTACATTTGGCCGTCTTTTTTAAATCTGACGTCATTTCATTTTTTTGTGTTCTATGAAACCCTCAAATATCAATTTTCAAAAGGATCGGATAATTTTTACAAAAATGTACATACGGCCGCCATTTTGAAATCTGACGTCATTTTATTTTTTTGTGTCTTATGAAACTCTCAAATATCAATTTTCAAAAGGATCGTATAATTTTTAGAAAGGAGTACTACATATTTCCGCCATTTTGAAATCTGACGTTACTTTATTTTTTTGTGTCCTATAAAACTCGCAAATATCAATTTTCAAAAGGATCGGATAATTTTTACAAAAAAGTATATATAATGGCAGCCATTTTGAAATCTGACGTCATTTTATTTTTTTGTGTCCTATGAAACTCTCAAATATCAATTTTCAAAAGGATCTGATAATTCTTACAAAAAAGTACATATGGCCGCCATTTTGAAATCTGGCACCATTTAATTTTTTTGTGTCCTATGAAACTCTCAAATATCAATTTTCAAAAGGATCGGATAATTTTTACAAAAAAGTACATATGGCCGCCATTTTGAAAAATCTGACATCATTTTATTTTTTTGTGTCCTATGAAACTCTCAAATATCAATTTTCAAAAGGATCAGATGATTTTTACAACAGAGTACATGTGGCCGCCATTTTGAAAAATCTGACGTCATTTTATTTTTTGGTGTCCTATGAAACTCTCAAATATCAATTTTCAAAAGGATCGGATAATTTTTACAAAACAGTTCATATGGCCGCCATTTTGAAAAATCTGACGTCATTTTATTTTTTGTGTCCTATAAAACTCTCAAATATTAATTTTCAAAAGAATCGGATAATTTTTACAAAAAAGTACATATGGCCGCCATTTTGAAATTTGACGCCATTTTATTTTTTTGTGCTTTATTTCCTTAGTCTGATTTTATAACATTTATCCGATCCACTGAAACGTTACCGGAGAAAGACCTTTTGCCTCTGAAAATTCAAAAGTACGATTTGCACCCGGACGAAAGCCGGGCCGGTCAGCTAGTTATCATAATATTGTATTGTCACCGGAGCTACACATGTGTGCAAAATTTCAACTCAATCGGATCACGGGAAGTGGGTGAAAATTCAAAAGTACGATTTACACCCGGACGAAAGCCGGGCCGGTCAGCTAGTTACCATAATATTGTATTGTCACCGGAGCTACAGATGTGTGCAAAATTTCAACTCAATCGGATCATAGAAAGTGGGTGAAAATTCAAAAGTACGATTTGCACCCGGATGAAAGCCGGGCCAGTCAGCTAGTTATCATAATATTGTATTGTCACCGGAGCTACACATGTGTGCAAAATTTCAACTCAATCGGATCACGGGAAGTGGGTGAAAATTCAAAAGTACGATTTACACCCGGACGAAACCGGGCCGGTCAGCTAGTTACCATAATATTGTATTGTCACCGGAGCTACAGATGTGTGCAAAATTTCAACTCAATCGGATCATAGAAAGTGGGTGAAAGTTCAAAAGTACGATTTACGCCCGGACGAACCGGGCCGGTCAGTTAGTTACCATAATATTGTTTTGTCACCGTAGCTACACATGTGTGCAAAATTTCAACTCAGTCGGTCGCAAGATTTGTAACAAATATACGGGATCAAGCTAAATTAAACCATACCGTTTAAAAAACAAAGCATCTACTACCTACTTACTTTTGCGTGATGCCAGAACATACGTTTTTATTTGAGAATCAGTTCGGTTGCTTTTGCGTGATGCCAGAATATTTTAAAACTCGCAGTCGCATAAGAAGTTATTTACTTAAAAAAAAATCATATAAATCGGATCAGTGGTTCTTGAGTTATAAGCGTACAAAGAGACATACAGACAGAGAAAGTCAAATTGTTCGGGAAGGTATGAACGTCGAGAAATTTTGGTCCGATCCCTAGGTCTCGCCATCCGATCGACGTCGATAATTAGTTACACGTCATTTTAACTCAGTAGGCCAGGGTTTTTAAACTTAAATTCAAACATCAGCAGTCAAAAAATTGAATAACTATATTAAAATAATGCAATATAAGATAGAGCATACGCTATCTTCCAATATCCATATCACACTGTGCAACAGACAAGGACAACCGAAACAAGTTCGCGATTTATTAGATAAAGTCGCATTTATTTAGTTTAATAATCATATAAATCTGTATAAAAAAACTGTTTTGACACAATATTATACATGAAATCTATCTAAAATTTTCTGCTCTTTCGTTTAAGACAGGTTTCGAATCGATCTGACTTAAATTGAGCAAACTATAAGCAAAAAACACCGTTTTTTCTAATTTGCTCCCCTCTGGGGCCAAAATTCAAAAATCGGGCGACGTTAGGATCAAATAGACCCCGAGAGGAATCGAACAAAAAAAAGTTTTTGAAAATTGGTTCATCCGTTTGGGCTGTACGCGTGACACAAAATAGCGTGACAGATTCACAGATTCACAGATTCACAGATTCACAGATTCACAGATTCACAGATTCACAGACAAAGCGAGTGTATATAGGCGCTTCTAGCTTCGCTAAGATCGCGCCTAAAAAGTAAGGTTAAAATCGTCAGCTTCAAATATGGAGTGATGCCGTATCAAAGCCAAAGTCCAAACTGAATACTGATGCACGAGTACGACCACGTGCACGAAAGGGTCACAAAAGCGTTCCAACCACTGTCTACGTTTGTACCGTCACGAAACTGTGCAAGGTTGACGCATGCGCACAAAACCGATAAAAAC
This sequence comes from Mongoloraphidia duomilia, assembly GCA_039654895.1. NCBI lineage: Eukaryota > Metazoa > Arthropoda > Insecta > Raphidioptera > Raphidiidae > Mongoloraphidia > Mongoloraphidia duomilia. Next base: position 20,034,223 of record CM077521.1, on the reverse strand, counting down.
AGTTTCGTTACCGTTTCAAAACGATCCTTAAATAGTCGGTTGGAACAGAGCTTATGCTATTCACTTTGACAGATAATATTCTTTTGCAAAATGAATGTGTATACTACCGAAGAAAAAATTCAAATGATTACATGGAATTTAAGTGGAAATAGTCTCAGACGTACAGTAGAACTATTTAGTGTCTTCTATTCTGATAGACCGATTCCCAGTATTAACACTGTAA
>CM077521.1:20018817-20033900 GCA_039654895.1 Mongoloraphidia duomilia | reverse complement strand
AGTAGTACTGGAGATTCTGCACATTTTGTCTCATTTAACCAAATCTCTATCTCCCATAACAACGGAGATCCCCATGTTGAGGATGAGTCTGTGGACACACTGTATAAGTAGTAAATTCATTTAGATTTTAGATGTTTGTGTGGATTCAAACGAAATGTAGGCGTCGTATCACTTCCATATCCAAATTAAAAGACGTGTGTTGCAAATAGATTACTAATTACATTCTACATTTTTGATCATATAGGTTAGATTAAAAACGAATTTCGCAAAAAAACTAAAGTAAGAGAAAAATTAAATTAAAAATTAAGGAAAACAATTCCAAAAATTATTAATTAAATTTTTTAATACGTGCATTAAAAGTGCGTCATTACATCGTTGTTTTCGGGTTCGAAAATTGACTTTTTCATGCCAATGACAGAAATAAAAGTCTCGCATGCGCACATCAAAAGTGAAGTGCATTTTCGTCCCTTGGAAAATTCTTTTCGGGTCGAATGTAAACGAAAGTGGCGCCATCCTACGCGATGATTGTAAACTGTATCTGACAGTTAACCTAACCTACAACATCCATTTACAGGACTTTTATAAGTATTAATGTAGTTCTTTCAATGCACTTGTTTCTTGGGCGAAATTGACGATTCGAGTAATTGCTGCCCTCTGTCGAGCAAACGCCAGCCTCATTCGCAATCGCCAATTTCTGCCCTAGTGACACAATGTACTATTTTTGTTAATATATAAGCGCTTTCAACTTTTCAACTCTTCAAATACATTTTACATACTCATATAATTCTTATTAAAAGAAATAGTCAGATAAAAAATCCGTTGTTATTCACGATAACAACTGTATGTCAGATTTGAGTAGCCCGGGACGGCATTGAACTTAATTACGCCAACTAAAGTACAATTTATAATCATTTATGCATACAACCCGAGATACAACCAAATTCGAACTATATAGTATTTTGATAAATAAATTGTAGGCTCCCGACAGAGTATAATTGGCATCTGTTTTAGTACGATTCACCTATTCGAAGTCCGCATCTATAAAATCTAAGGTTCACTAAAAACGTAATTATTGTGAATATTCATATGACGATATTTCCGTGAAGATAGTCAATATTTATTGCCAATTTAAATTATTTAGGTATAGGCGCGGTGCTCGTTAATGAAGATAAATAACACCTATTGATATTCATTGATTCTTTTCTGCATGCTTATATCATAAATTAATTATTACTTCAACCGTAAAACAGATGTGAAATTACACATCTGATTGTAATAAAGTAACGACCTGATAATACTATAGAGCAGTGCTTCTCAAACTATGAATAGCGATCGTTAAGCTCCAATCACGGGGTCACTAAACTTGTAGATGTGTATTTTTACTTTCGAGCGAGAAATGAAGAAAGTCTTGTAATATGGCGAAAAAGTGACACTGTTCGACTGATCGAAATCAAATTTCAAATTTAGGGTTTTACTCAGATTTTTTTGTCCCCTACTCCCCTAAATAAGGGTAGTTTACAGGTTGCGATTTTTTCGAAAACAGATCCAAAGAAATTGTTTAATATTTCATAAATCGATGATCCTACAATATGACACTACTAATTTATGTCGGAAAAAATCGGAAAGGGTAGTACGACAGGTTCATTTTCGAGAAAAAAATAAAAAAGTTTTATTAGAAAAATTGTACTCGCCATTGGCGAATTAAATTTCATAGTATGCATTCGTTATAGAACTAACTAAATACAAACCTTTATCACTGATTATGTAACTACTATAAAATTTGGATAAAATGCATAAAACGTCAGTTATTGCACAATTGCTCTGCCGTGATATTAATTATTAAACAGTATGTAGGGTATTGATTATGTCATATAGAAAGGAACTAAGACGTTCACGGGTTTTTATTGCAGGAATAATCCTTTATACTGCACTGTAACACACGCGGTTGCCCGAGCGAATTATATGACATGTTTCATATGACAATATGCACAAGTGACATAAGACACTTTCTCACACAATTGTTTCCCATAGTTTACTTTGCTGGACATAGCACATTTTACAGTACAAAGTCCATTTCGGGCAAACTGTGATTTTTACTAAATATTAATAATTATTCAGATTCAATCTCACTTTCATCAAGAAAGGTTGTTGGGCCAAGCTCATTAAATTCTATGTGCAAAATAGAAGCAATCTCAAATAATAATAATTATACAAAGATTTATTCTTAACTTTAAACTATAACAGTTGTGGGGCAAAGTCCATTAAATTCTGTATGTAAAATAGAAGCAACATTAAATATTAAATAATTAATTAAATAATATTACTTATATAAACTTTGTAACTATTTTATAATTTTAAATAAATAAAAAATATTTTTTTTTAAAGACAAATAGAAATTTGTCATTTAATTGGCGCAGTCGGTAGGATATTGCGACGTACCTCAACAGGGCTAATTATTGAAATTTACGGAGAATTTTAATTCCTTACGCAATATTCGAACTATAAAACGAAACTAAATAAACAAATATTTAAAAATAAATAAAACCAATACTTAAATAAAAATAATAAGTTCAAGAAACATATATACAAATAATTTTAAATATACAAGAAACAAATAAATAATTAAGCAAACTAAAACAAACTAAACAAAGTTAAAACTAAACAAAATTAAACAAATTAATCAAACTAAACAAAGTTCGATCAACTAATAATTGTTAAATACAAATACATCTGTAAAGCATCAAGAGTTGCGCCGGTAAGCCGCAACAACAAGTCAAGATCAATTGTTGCTGTCCGATCGATCAACAACAGCTGTCTTCACCGCTCATCTCAACCAACTTCAAATCAACAATCAACAGTCAACTACTATGAAAACAGTAATACTGTAAGTCAATAATTTTGTATAATAGATTTAAGAAATTGTAAATCGTTCCGCATCTTATGACTTCAGTTGACGAGTTAATAAATTCCTTATCTCAATTAGATTTAGAATCTGACGATAACGTAAATTTAAACCCCATTAACAACATGACGCAAAATACAAACCAACATGTACCCCTGTTCGACACTAGAGATTTACAAATCATTCCAGAATTTGACGGAGATGTTCAACACCTCCACGAATTTCTTAGAATTTCGGATCAATTAATAAATTACTATAGTCACCCCGATCGCGATAATTTTCAAAATTTTAGAATTTTAAATGGCGTATTATCGAAAATTACGGGCCGTGCCAAAATAGCTATAAATAATAGACGAGCAAAATCGTGGTCTGAAATAAAACAAACATTAACAGATAATTTCGCAGACCAACGGTCTGAAGATTTACTAGTACGTGATCTCCTACTTTTGAAACAAAAACCCAATCAGACTTACATTGCATTCTTCGACGAATGTAATAATTTATTGGACACCATAATAAATTATATAGAAATAAACGACGGAAACGAAGAAAAACGCATTAAACATTCGTTATACACTAGATTCACTTTAACGACATTTTTACGAGGTTTGAAAGAACCTATGGGAAAATTTGTACGATCGAATAGACCTGAAACTATTCTTAAAGCTTTAGAAATTATAAAAGACGAAGAAAAATTAGTTCAAGCCAACTCTGTTGACTCACAGCTAAATTATCTAAAATCAAAGAATAGGACACAACACACACCATATACACAATTCATACAAAAACCCAATTTCATTCCAACACAAAACCAAAATCCATTTTATAAACCTGTACAAAAACAACCGCAACCCTATAATAGACCCACACAACAAATCAATAATTCACCCTTATTAAAATCAAACCGCCCAAATATTCCTAATAATTATTATAATATGAATCGAAATACGAATACATACAAACCCACACAGCAGATAACAAATACATACAAACCTACACCTATGTCGATTTCTACAACATATACCACACCCCAGCTAAAAAATTATAATATAGAAACAGACGATACCGAGTTAGAAAATCCTGAAAATAGCGGATACGAAGAAACTGACTTTAACGACCTTTGCATGTCACAAGACCAATTCGAAAATTTCGAAGACGAGTCAAATTTTACAGAAGACGCCTCGAATCAACCCACAGAATAGTAAGTTACACTAATGGCGATAACCTTCCATCCATAAAAATTTGCGACCCACCTTTAAAATTACTAATAGACACAGGTTCCTCAAAATCCTTCATAAACCCGGACTTAGCAATAAAATATTTTGGAAATAAAATTGTAAAATCAAAATTTACTGTAACAACCATTTTTAACAAACATGATTGCAATGGTATTATAAATATACCCAGTTTTACTGAATTTAATTCTGATCAAAATTTAACTTTCCATTTATTTAAATTTCATAATTATTTTGACGGATTAATTGGCATCGATAACTTTAGAAAACTAAAAATAAATTTAGATTTTAATAATTTAGTACTTATATCACCCACCACCAAAATTAATTTGCATATTCGAAATAACAATAGTGAAAATAAAATTAAACCGAAAACCATAAAGTCATACTTTATCGAAACTCAACCCAGCAAGAGAGAATCGATTTCCAAACTTATTAGGACCAATCATCTAAATTCAGAAGAAAAGATAAAAATTTTAGACTTATGTAAAAAATATCCAGACGTTTTTTATTTTGAAGGTGAACCCCTAACTTTTACCAACAAAGTTAAACATGTTATACGGACAACTGACGAAACACCAATTTTCACTAAATCATACAGATACCCTTATGTACACAAAACTGAAGTTATGGAACAAACAGAAAAATTGTTGAACCAAAATATAATCCAACCTAGCTGTTCCCCTTGGTCCAGTCCTGTTTGGATAGTTCCCAAAAAACAAGACGCTTCAGGAAAAACAAAATGGCGTATGGTAGTAGATTACAGAAAACTAAATGAAAAAACCATAGACGACAAATTTCCTATCCCGAATATAACTGACTTACTCGACAAATTAGGACGTGCTACATATTTTAGTACCCTCGATCTTGCTTCCGGATTTCATCAAATTCAGATGGACCCTCGCGACATAGAAAAAACCGCTTTTACCACCGAAAACGGACACTTTGAATTTTTGAGAATGCCTTTTGGACTAAAAAACGCACCATCCACGTTTCAACGAACCATGAACGAAGTATTTAACGGCTTAATTAACAAGATCTGCCTCATCTATATGGATGATATTGTAATATTTTCTACTTCTTTAAACGAACACATTCAAAATTTAAAATTAGTTTTCGACAAATTACGCGAGTCACAATTAAAAATTCAACTAGACAAAAGCGACTTCTTGTTAAAAGAAACTAAATTTCTCGGACATACAATAACACCTGACGGTATAAAACCAAATTCAGACAAAATTTCCTGCATAAAAAATTTCCCTATGCCCAAAACACAAAAAGAAATAAAATCATTTTTAGGCCTTATTGGATATTATCGAAGATTTATTAAAGATTTTGCAAAAATAACCACCCCATTAACTAAATGTTTAAGAAAAAATGCTAAAGTAATTCATGATAAAGAATTTTTGAATTGTTTTTCACTTTGTAAAAATTTACTGTCTAACGAACCATTATTAATTTACCCCGATTTTTCAAAACCTTTTAACGTTACGACAGACGCTTCAAATTTAGCAATAGGAGGAATTTTAAGTCAAGGACCCATTGGATCAGATAAACCAGTAGCATACATATCCCGAACTTTAAATGAACACGAAAAGAATTATTCAACAATAGAAAAAGAACTTCTCGCTATAATATATGCTGTAAAACAATTCAGGCCTTACATTTTTGGAACAAAATTTACTATAATAACAGACCATCAACCACTACAGTGGTTATTTAACTTAAAAGAACCCAATTCAAAATTAGTTAGATGGCGATTAAAATTACTAGAATACGATTACAACATTGTTTATAAAAAAGGTATAAAAAACACAAATGCTGATGCCCTTTCCCGAATTGAAATTCACAATAAAGAAACTGAAGAACCACCTGACAATATGTCCTTATTTCCAAATATAGAACACCCACCTGACCTACAAGATTTAGAAGAAATACTTCTCGAAGATATTAACCCAGTGCCTAGTACATCCTTAAATTTTGACACACCCAATATCATTCAAGAAAACGACTCTGACTCTGACAATACAGTACATTCCCAACAAGAAAACCCTATTCTAGAGATCCCCATATCCGAAAAACCAATAAATTTATTCGCTAACCAAATTATAATAAAATTTACAAATTTGTCTAAGATACAAAAACCTAAATTAGTAAATATACACGATTCCAAAAAAAACCAAAATTATTGCAAATATCCCTATCCAAAACCTGGAAACATATGTAATAAATTTATTTAAAGAATATATAAATCCAAAAAAACGATACGGTCTATATTTTGAGAATAAAACACATTACCCCCAATTTGTTCAAACTTTGCAGAAAACATTTAAAAATCAAGCTTATCAATTATTTCAAACAATCAAAATTTTAGAAGATGTAGAAAATCAATTAGAACAACAAGACATAATAAATAATTATCACCTATCTAAAACCAATCATAGAGGTATAAATGAAACTCTGTTGCATATACAAAGAAGGTATTACTGGCCTTCTATGAAAGAAGATATAACTAGATATATAAATAATTGTGAAACTTGTCAAGTACACAAGTACGATAGACAACCGATAAAACCAAAATTACAAATGATTCCAGTTCCTAACAAACCTTTTGAAATTCTGTCATTAGATGTTTTTCAATACAAAAATCAAAAATTTTTAACAATTATTGACGAATTTTCAAAATTTAGTTCAGCCTATTCAATTCCCGGATGTAATGTTATTCCTATCACAGATCGTCTCATTGAATTTTTCAGTCACCATGGAACACCTTTAGTGATAAAAATAGACAATGGACCCGAATTTACTAATGCAATTTTTCGAGAATTTTGCACCCTTCATAAAATATCTATACATCTTACAACAAAATTACATTCACAATCTAACGCAACTGTTGAAAGACTACATTCTACACTTATCGAACACCTACGAATTCTAGACTCTACAAATCCAAATAGAACTATAGAAAATCAAATGCAATACGCAATACTAGCCTACAATAATACTATACATTCTCTTACTAAACTCACACCGTTAGAAATAATAACAGGACATTTAGAAAATTCAGACATACTTAGTATAGATTTAAACAAGAAATTTTATTCCGATTATATTTTAAATCATAAAAAAACAACTACCGATCTTTATAAAAATATACACGATAAATGCACACAAATTAAAGAAACTAGAATAGAAAAAGCTAACGAAAAATTAGAAGATCCACCAAAATTTGACCCAAAATCAAAAATTTACTTAAAATCAAAAAGTAGAAATAAAGCACTCCCCAAATTTAAAGCGAAACAATGTTTAACTGATAATAGTAACAAAATACTAACAGATACCGGTGAGTATCATAAACAACAAATAAAAAGACCATTAAAATTACAGACTATGCCTGACAATACTGACAAGAGTCCTAAACCAGGAACTTCAGCTGACGGACATATCTGACAACCCCGGTGTTCTACCCCTGTTTTTAGGCGAAGCCAAAATTTTCAAGACTAAACACATGTTAGTTCATTATTTTGATATTAAACAAATTTTAGAAAGATTAAATTTCATCGACAATTCTTTAGATCCCTTAAACTCAAGCGAAACTTTAACCTTTATAACTTTTCAACCCCTAATAGTTCACCAGTTAAAAACTTGTTATGATAAATTAAGTAATTTATTGCCAGAAACTCATACCAGAGATAAACGTGGCCTTATCGATGGATTAGGACATATAGTAAAATTAGTAACAGGTAATTTGGATTCTAAAGATGCCGAACGATATGATTTAGAAATAGAAAAATTAAAAAGAAATCAACATAAAATTGTTTCAGCAACCAACAAACAGTTAACACTAAATTTAGAAATTTTGAAAAAATTTAATGATACTCTTGTCATTTTAAACAGAAATCAACTTGAAATAGAAAAACATTTAAATAGATTAATTGGAAATTTCAATCGAACTATAATTACGAATCTTATACTAACGAGTTTAGAAATTATTTTACAAATTCTAACAGATTTAGAGATATCACTTACTTTTGCACGTAATGGTCATTTACATACAAGTGTCATTAAACCTAAAGCCTTTTTGAATCAACTTAATAAAATTTTAGAAATATATTCTCCACAAGAAATGCCTTTCAATGTAGATCTTCATAATATAGGATATTACTATCAAGTTACAGAAACATCAGTGTATTGTAAAGATATGACTTTAAATTTTATTTTAAGTATTCCAATCACATACGCTGAAAGTTATAAACAATATCAATTGATACCGATACCAACAAAACAAAATTATGTTATTAAAATAAAAAAGCCATATATAACAATGAATAACGATTATTATTGGTATAGCGACAATAACTGTCCAAAATATGATAAATCAATGCTATGTAATTTTAAGTTACCTAAAACACATATTAAAAGTACTGATTGTATGCAATTATTAATAAGTAAAGAAATGATAAAAGACTGTACATTTCAACCTATAATTACTCCCAATACAACCACTATTGAAGTTATTGATAAAAGACAATATATTGTATTAACGCAAAAAGCTGTTAAAATACACAGTAATTGTAAAACAATTCCTGTTTTAAAAAGTATAACACTTATAGAAATCCCTAGAGGATGTTACTTTAAAATTGATAATCAATTCTATGAAAATTCAGAATTAGCAAAAATAAAAACAGAATTAGTATTACCTAATCCTAATAAAAATCCCAAAATATTAAATATTAAACCTATAAATTTAGAAAAAGTACAGCTATCGAAATTACATGAATTAATAGATGATAACAAATTCATACTAGAAGATAATAACGATACAGATAAATATTATTATATATTATTTAGTAATATAACTTTAATTTGTATTATATTTTTAGTTTTAATTATTATTGTAATCTATAAACAAAAAATTTGCATACAAAAATTTTGGAAAAGAAAAACCAAAAATAATAATACCGAATTAAATGAAACAAGTATTGAAGAAATACAGTTTAGATAGATTCGGGACGAATCTTTTAAAGGAGGGAGGAATTATATGACATGTTTCATATGACAATATGCACAAGTGACATAAGACACTTTCTCACACAATTGTTTCCCATAGTTTACTTTGCTGGACATAGCACATTTTACAGTACAAAGTCCATTTCGGGCAAACTGTGATTTTTACTAAATATTAATAATTATTCAGATTCAATCTCACTTTCATCAAGAAAGGTTGTTGGGCCAAGCTCATTAAATTCTATGTGCAAAATAGAAGCAATCTCAAATAATAATAATTATACAAAGATTTATTCTTAACTTTAAACTATAACAGTTGTGGGGCAAAGTCCATTAAATTCTGTATGTAAAATAGAAGCAACATTAAATATTAAATAATTAATTAAATAATATTACTTATATAAACTTTGTAACTATTTTATAATTTTAAATAAATAAAAAATATTTTTTTTTAAAGACAAATAGAAATTTGTCATTTAATTGGCGCGCGTAAGCCGAGAAAGAGAGAGTGCCGCAGTGGTGGGGAGAACAGCAGCGAAGGAGCATATTTCGTTGCATATTTTCCCTCACGCGGCTGTTCACTGCCCGACATAAGATGTTTCACATCAAAAATACAACCGAATTGAGAACCACCTCCTTTTTTTGAAGTCGGTTAAAAATGGCGTTAATCTGAAGGAGGGGAAATATTCGAAATATAATTAATATGGACGACTCATTGCCGACAAAATGGGACGCAGGTGTCTCAGATTTGGCTCAAATTTTGAAGATGCGTGAATGAAATATTATGTCGGGGCAAAAAAAATAATCTCAATGGACTAACAAGTCAACCTGTTGGCGCGCAGACGTTTCATCATTTTAAAAATTTAGGACGCCACTTCTGCGCCCTCCAATTGTCAAAAGCCGTAATTATTTTATAATTAAAACTCTTCGCTATAGAAATGGGTCATTTAAGAAGAAAAAACCGCGGAGTGCTATTAAATTAGAGGGTGGAAATTGGACTTAGGGGTGAAAATGCACCTTTTTCAGTTTTTTCAATATATCTCGCAAAATATATCTGTGCAAAATGTCATGTTTCTAACTTCAAAAATGACGAACTTCCATATAAATTTTCATTTCCTATTTAACCCTCTCAGGGGTTGAATTTCGAAAAATCCTTTCTTAGTGGGTGCTTACGTCACAAAAGGAACCTACTGTCCAAATTTCAAGTTTATATCTTCAGCGGTTTGACCTGGGCGTTGTCTGTCAGTCAATCGAAAAAAAAGAGCTATGTTCGAGTGGCCATATTTCGGTCAATGTTTAACCCAAAAAAATTTTCGACCCAGCATTTTAAAGGAAATTTACTTTTTTTCCTACAAAGCAATGCCTATACCTATCTCTGACCCAAAAAAGTGCTACGCAAAAAAGCAAAAAAAGTCGAAAAAACGAAATTTTGGCTTTTTTTCTTTTTGTTTTAACATTTTTGGCATAAAAATGTTTAAATTTTTTTTAAATAAGCCATTTCGATGGGAAATTCAATTCTCTACAAAAAATTTCATATAAAATATATCGAAATTTTGCTTCGTTTGCAAGATATATTGAAAAAACTGGAAAGGGTGGATTTTCACCCCTATCTCCAATTTCCACCCTCTAATTTAATAGCACTCCGCGGTTTTTTCTTCTTAAATGACCCATTGACCGATTCCTGCAATAAAAACCCGTGAATGTCTTACTTCCTTATTGCCCTGCTTTTTAGGACATAATCAATAGCCTAATGGTACATTTTACGAATATTGAAAAAACAGACATGATTTTATTATATAGTGAAACTGGCTGCAATTCTGCAGAAGTAGACAGACGGTATGCTAACCATTTTCCCGGGCGTCGTGTCCCTGAAGCACGCGCTTTTAATAAAACTGTGCAACATTTGCGGTATTTTGATCCGTTTTCCATTCAGACTACGTGGACGTCAGGAGAATGAAGATGGTTTACAACTGGAGGCTTCTTCTTAACACGGTGGAGGAAACCCCAGGTGCAAGCACTAGAAGTGAATAATAAATTAAATCACGTCATCATTTCTGTTGGCGATACATCGTCGGGATAGAGATGGTTCTGGGTTTTTTAATTAAAATTTAAAATTAATTTTTAACCATGCAAACGTGTTCTCTTAGACTTCATTATACCTACGTTTTTCCGCCTCTATTTCTGAATCATCCTGTATACATACAGTGAACTCTATAGGCTCTATAATTTCGGTATGAGGTGCGCGGAATTCTTTAAATACTTGACAACTAAGCACTTATTAAAAGTTGTAAAATCGTCAAATGGATGATATAAAAGAAAAGTTGATTCTGCAGGTCATTAATGGATATTTTGTATGAAAATGGGTTTTTAGTATCAACCCCCTGCCCCTCCTTGAATTAATAATTGTCCTGTATGACCTACGCCTTCTTATGACAACCCTACATAACTGTCATAATGTTAAAAGAATTCTGCTAGTTTTGTTTGATGACGCGATGAGAATTCCAGAATAATTTTATTGTGCTGTGCATTGATGAATAAGTAGGTATGTCAGGTTAAAACATCATGTTAACAATGCAACAAGCAAAGGTGGACATTTACGCATAATTTTCCTGTATTTGCGTACAATATAAACATAGTATATTATTGTAAAAAACGCGCGGTTTACGTAGACAGTGTAAAAATTTGACATCAATTAAGGTCAGGTCACATGAAATGTTTGTTTCTACAGACAATCATCATGGATTTGTCCTTGACAAGGTTCTGACTTTAAATACGTTTGCATTAAATAAGACTAATTGAAAAGTAGTCTCAAACTTGTTTGTTCGAACAGCTGACCCGGTGTTTACAAACAAAACGCAACCGCAGAAACTTTCGTTGAATTCTCTACTACAGTCTGCAGACTGCAACACAACAGTCATGTATCTTGTACAACCTGCAGTGAACCACGATTTGACACGATCGCAAGAATTACCTAATGCACATACCTCTGTTCACATACTAGCCACGAACTTTTCAGATTGTCAGCAAATGGTTTGGAACATCTGAGTAGTCCTCAACTGGAACTGTCGCATGAACAGATCTGAAATTGAACCAAATTTCAGTTTTGAATTGCATTACCTGGTTACACAAATATAGTCCATAATCCATATCATACCTTTTCTCTTCTTTATCTCTAATCTTTATTGCAAAATATTTTTTATTTTTATGATTTTAACGATAGTTTTCTTTTGTTTCAGGTGAGTTTTTATTGAAGAATTTACAAGAAAATTTATTTAGTAAGTTATTATTTCTAATCATCCAAATTAAAATGTACTTTATATCTTCGTTGCATGTTATCACAATATATTAGACAATACGATAAATCCTAGACGTCATGTCGCAGTGGCACCTAAAACTTCGGAATCGGTACTTGAAATTCTGCCAGGAACCCCGTACTTGGCTCCTAGTAGTATTTGATTTTTGATGCGTAGATTGATAGGGTGACATCTTAAAGCAGGCTCACAGTCCACAGACCAGGATCTTTGACGAGCCCCCCTACAAACCGGCCCGCCACGTCGGACCCCTGCTAATCCTGTGTTCCCAAGCTAGAGCCCTGACAACCTCCCCCTTGTGGGAGCCGTGAACTGCTTTAACAGATCTGTAAATATTGTCTAAAATATTTAATCAATGACAATAATAGTACGTACAGTAAATACAAACAGACCTTGGCTTACAGCCCATTCCTCTATTTTAAGACCTCTTTCAACTAGGTGTTTTGTTTAAACAACTAGATATATTTTTTCAAACATGCCATTAGATCTGCAGCCATCATGTAAAGTACTAGCTTATGTCGAGTTTTTTGAGAATTTTTTTTTATTTTAGGATATTATATTCTTTAAGTTTTGTTTTGACTCTTTGACTAATGTGTAGATACAAGTATTTTATTTCTATGCCATCCGGGCACCATTTATTTTTTTATTATGAACTAGCATTTTGCCCGCGACTCACGGGCAAAATCAGCGCGCGGAGCCCCCTTGACCCTAACACCCGGGACGTCCGCCTGAGTTCTGTTATAATCTATTTTTCGCTGCAATACTGCGTCATATGCCTTGATGATCTATGTACTACGCGAACGTTACGAATAATGAACTAAATAATTGTTCAAGTTACAAAAATGGTGAAACTTCTTTGAGGGTACCGCCCCATTTTTGTAGATTTAAATTTTAAATATACTGTGGTCAATAAATGTTGTTTGATTCGTCGTTTCCGACGCTTGTTTAATAAGAAAACACATCGAAACAATCAATCGAAAGTGCTTCATTGCAGCGAAAAATTGAGATCTGGATCAATAAATAAATCGAATTATTAATTCATAATCAATCTTACTAAAGTGTTCAAGATATAATTTTGTGCTTGTGATATGCTGCAGTCACTTAAAGTAAAGTAGGCAGTATCTATAGTAGAGTAGAAGTGTTGTCACTTTCTATTGCAGCAAATCCTCGGGAAATACAAATTTATCATTAATTCTTATTTTATCGCAAAAATCATTTGGCCGTATTCGCGGAACAACGGAAAAAACTAACAATGACAAATTTCGAATGGCCTCTTCGGTCTTTTGGTCAATAAGCTACTTGGCCTTGTGACCATAAAAATAAAAAGTTGCATTGACTCAAGACAAATTATAAAATAAAATAATAAAAGAAACAAACAGACTTCGTGGAGAAGCACTTTACAATCGTTATAATTAGACATGTAAATATTTATTATGACTGTTTGAGTAGAATAATGTTAACAGTTAATGATCTAATAATAAATTAACATTTCTCTTTTTACTGTAGTTTTGCTCTAAAAATTATTCAGTGGAAACTTTACTTATGTAGGTAGCTGAGATGATATCTTCGTAATTTTAATACATATTCTGTTTATATCTATAAGAAATTGTTGAGATTTTAGAAAAAATCTATTTAAAAATATACAATGAACGAGAAATTTTCTGCGTAGGATTTTCTGTATGAAAGAAATGCATTGTGATACAAAATTGATGCCCAAATTAATTAAATAAAATCTTGAAAGTTCAATGAACTGAATACATTTGGATTGAACAAAATTAAATTTGTAGAAAATAAGAAACTACAAATACTCTGATCGACGAACAAATAAATCATTAAAAACTGTCGCGGGCTCCCGGACTATATGATAATATAGTAGATTGTGTGTCAAGGGCGAAATGAAGAGGATTTTGATCATCAAAATCGCATTTCATCCTTGATACGCACTATATTTTTTATCCTACACCCTATTCGTTGTAAGCCTCGAGAAGGAGGGGATAAGCAGTTTTTCGCGAGCGCTGTATGCGGCGACTTTATGCGTGAATGCTGTATTTTTAATGAGAACGTGTTGTAGTGTTGCAGTGAAAAAACACATAATTAAAGAATGTAATTTTATTGTATAGCAAATTGAGTTGATAATAAACGAATCTTATAATAATTGTTCGAACTTAAAACTAAATATAAAAGAAATGTAGCAACTAGATATCTAAACAGGTTACAAATATGGTTCGGACCTAAACTAATACTATACAGCAACAAAATGTGGAAACATAACCTCTACATAGTCCTAATAATTCTTAAAGCAATAAATATTTATGAACAATAATGCTTACTTACATTGAATTTTTGAAGAATATATTCACTTAACGTTTACAATACAATTAGAAAATTTGGAGGTATTGTCTCAATTTCAAGTAATAAGCGAATTTTTTTCTCTTTCCTATAATTTCGCATACTAAAGTTACAGCAAAGATGCCTTTTTCGAACCAATAGGCGGCGCCAGTGTAGAAGCTCACAGCGAATGAAATAGAGGCTTTGCGATCATGTCCTCGTTTCCAGTATTTTCAACATTTTCAGCATTCATTTTTTAATTTTTACAAACTTTGTTAATTGTGTGTGTTTTAAAGACCA